>JAVKPL010016130.1:0-140325 GCA_032173675.1 Gastrolobium villosum
ATGATTTGCCTGGTACCATTTTATCGTTAAACATGTCAAATGTAATCTCAATACAATCCTTGATTTTCTGTCCATACCACCAAACATATTCCATGAAATTTCCAATATAAATAGTTTCCCTTTAATCCTCATGAATAATCCTTTACCATGTCAGCCAAACACAAAAAATATTTTTCATCTGAATTAGGAAAACCAGCCTCTGTTATAAAAGTCCAAAGATTTGCTAGAGAATACTATTTCTAATACCTTCACAGAACCACGAGAGCTAAAATTTTCAACCCTGCAGCTTTTAATCCTGAAGTTTCTTACTTAGGAATTTTAGAGATATTTTGTGACATTATTTTCTATATAACTCAAGATACTCTTTGAAGTATATGGTGTCTTCCTGTACAATATTCAACACCTTTAGCTTTGAAGGTGTTAAATACATACAACATTCTCATGAGAGGAGATAAAGCAGATTATTATTTGTGCACATTCTTGGAGTGTATTCTCCAATATTATGGTGGAGAAAAGGGTTGTACAAGATCTTTCGTGAAAAATAGATCAATGGAAAGATAAAGGACCAGATTGCAAAGGTAACTATTATTGTCACCATCCAAATACCTTATTTGCAAATACTAGATGGGCTTTTATGGGGTCACAAAATATAGCTTATGTATGGGGTTTCTTTGATGACTATCCGTTGGACTCAAGCACTAAATCCCAATTGCTTCACAATGCAAAAGAATAAATGGACACGATGCTCATCCAAGTTTGTAAGAACCCGCACCGTTAAATTAGGAATTTAAATAATTAAATTATGAGTTTAAGAAATAATTCCATAACTGATTTTGATTAAATATTGAAAGATTAGAAAATTAGCACAAGGGTTTAATAATGCTGAAAGTCGCTTTTTTGACGAAAAGTGCAAATACCAGTTCTGCTTCTCGGTATAATTGTGTATCGGTGAAGTATCCCGAAAAATTATAATAAGTATATGAATATTCTTAGAATAATATTTAGGACCAGAATATCTATTTTGGAGTCATAATAATGGATGATGCTGTCAGAACTAATACCAGCTACGTATAAAATGCGTACCGATAAAGTGCTGCAAAAATTATGATAAAATATGAAAATTACTAGAAAAATGGCTGGGTTCAGAGTATTAAGTTTGAGATTAAAATGATTAGCGGGGCTATTAGAACTAATACTAACAGATTAGTTTAATGAGCCTATATGTACTAAATGTACACTAAACCCTAGGCTGATTCCACAACTCCTACGTGACATTCAAAATTCCTTTGAGTCTTCCACCTTGCCACCACATTTCTCTTCAAGAAAAAGCTCCCAAGTGAGCACCTTTCTTCAAGCTTGCTTCATCAAGATACCATAGATGAGTGGGAGTATGCATTGTGGGGGGAGAAAGGTACCTTCTTTCTAGCTGGTAGCTGCTGCTTGGGGAGGTTTGGGGGCTGAATTCACTGGTTTGTGGTGAAGAAGCCATTTTCTTGGCACTTTTAGTTTCAAGAAGTTATTTTCTTGTGTAAAAGACCAAGCTTGTGAGTCAAATTTGTGGTCTTGAGGAGTCAGAATTGTAGAGCTGTGTGGGAAGCTTCAAGGCACTTCCTTTTTTGTTTTCTCAAGCTTAGAGGTAACTCATGATTATTTCCTTTGAAACTTCATGATTCTAGCTTGTTTGAGTTATTAAAAAGAGAAACTTTGATTATTCAAGTTAAGGGTTGATAATCTATGCATAATAAGTGGTAATGAATTTCTGTTTGTGGAGACATTGGACTCAAAATCGTGGGAGGACCTTTAAAATGGAGTTTATGCAGAAATTGCACAAATTTCTGCATTTTGTCTGATAAATATTCGAATACTTTTCGTGGAGTATTCGAATACTCATCAAGAGCTATTCGAATACTCATCAAGGAGTATTGGGATACTTTTTGGGAAGGGAAGAATTCGAATACCTTAGTAAAAGTATTTGGATACTTGTGGTATTCGAATACTTATCGGGGAGTAATCGAATACCTTATGGTATTCGGATACTGTAGTAAAAGTATTCAGATACTTTGTGGTATTCGAATACTTTAGTGAAAGTATTGGGATACTATCTGAGAACGTTGAGCATTCGAATACTTATCGAGGAGTATTCGAGTACTTTTGGTATATTGAGCCTGAAATCACTTAAAACAAGTTGGAAAGTCTTAAACACTATGTAGAACCTTAATGGAACTTTGGGCTATGAATGTTAATGATATTTCTGGTATAAACAGACTGTGATTGTGTTATTTGGTGACCATGGACTGGTGTGGACTGTTATTTGGGACTGTTAGCTTGAGATGTAAACTTTCGTGTCCTTGGTTTTGCCCATTGTTGGTTCCACCATACCTCATGGAGGGATGGTTTATATGCATGTTGTGTTTTATGAAAATCTGTGATGATTATGGATATGCTATTGAGTTGTCTTATGAGTGCAAATGTCATATGATATGTATGTGAGACGGTAACCCCTAAGTATGTGGAGACATACAAGATGGTAACTCCGTGGGTAAGGTACAAGCGGGGAGCCTTGTACTGTAGGTTGTAGACGTATGTAATCCCTACCTTTTATTCTCTGGCCAGTAGGATGCATACATACATAACATGGATATGTGCTGCATTGCACGGATTATGAAATTATACTGTTGTTATCTTTTAGAACTTATATTGCACATATAAGTGAGCTTGGGTGGAGAGATCATTGAGGACCCCTTGTCTTACGAAGATTTCTTTTAGAGATCTCACCTCGTGTTGGGGTACTTTTTCAAGTACAGGTACCTCTGGGGTTGAGACCTCCAGTGACAGGAAGCCAAAGTTGAGCTGATTTATGCATGCTGCTTTACTATATGCCTAGATATTGTTTATACTTTGCTATCAGTTTATTGTTATTTGATTTGAGACATTGATTGTTTATGTTACCTTATTTGTGAGCATGGGGGTTGTCCATGCCACACTAGTATCAGTTATGTTTGTTCAGACTTGAGCTGTATAATTGTATCAAAATATTGTCTGGTCTACCTGTTGTAGTTCTGTGACTAGATACCGATATATTTGATGAGGTTATTCAGTGGTTATTTATTGCAATTTACATACAGGAGATATTTTGAAAAAGAATAAGTAAATCCATGTGGTTAATAATGAATAGTTTCATAGTTGGAAATAAAAAATTAGCTTCCGCATTTATTTAGCTGCACTATTACTATATGTATGTTTAATACACCAGGTGCACACGGGGTGTTACAAAGTTCATCTCAAGGACCAGACCCATTTCAAGGCTCAAGTTCCTCTCAAGGCCCACGTCAAATGGAGTTGAGATTATTTTTGACAACTCAGCAAAAGAATCAGACAAGCAAAGTGAGTCTCATCTTGATCCTTACCTTGATCCTATCTGGCAAGATTCTCAAGATCCAAATGCTGACATCATGGAAGATATAATGCAAGAAAAGATGCGAACGGATAAGCCCTGGTACTACACTCGTTAGGTTAGTGTTCATTCAGAAAAGAGTAGACAACTCAATCTATCACGCAGTAGAAGTGATGACTAAGTTACTTTATAGTGTGTGGTTGTAATTTAAAGTTGCTTTAACAATTTGGCTTTAGTTTATCAAAGTAAAAAAGGTTGTCATGTCTACTTTACTAGTTCGGCTTGTATTGTAATTAGTCAAAAATGCTAGTATACTTTGTCAAAAGCCTTGGCATGCTTAGTGAAAAGACTATATCTAGATATTGGATTGTTGTAACTTTGTCAAAAATTTGTAGTTAAGTGTCAATATCAATGTGTGATAGTAATGCAGGCAGTGATGTCATAGTTTTCTACTTCCTTAGCTATAAAAGGAAGTTTAACTTGTAAGATATTGAAATTCAGAGTTTGAGAAAAAATAATTATGTGATTTTCCTTCATGAATACTTTATAAGATTCTCTTTTCTTACTGAAAACCTAGTATAATGTTAATACCATGATTACTATCTCTCTAAGAGAAGCAAGTATGCTCTACACTTGCCTTGCAAAAAGATCTTGTGTATAAGAAAACCAGAACTGTTTGATATAAATATAATCAACGATCAAAATTGAGAAGTAACTTACACCGGTGTAAAATGATCCTGACTATATATATATATATACATATATACATATATATGTATATATATATATATATGGTTCATTTTTTCTGCAATCAATGTAGATAATTTATCTACATTGAGCTCAACACGACATCATTTTGGAATGAAAATCAAGATATTTTTGTAATTATAATTTATTTCAGGATTATAATAGTCATTCTCATTATAATTTCTTAGTTTTTCAACCCAAAATGACGTTATTTTAGGAGTGAAAGTAGATAACTTCACTGTAGAAACATTAAAGCCATATATATATATATATATATATATATATATATATAGTTAAGTTTATTTTTATCTTTGAACTTGTTTATACATTATCTATTATTTTAAATCATAAGAAGAAATTAAAAAAAATAAATTAAAATAAAATATATTAAAATAGATTAAAGAATTTATAAAAATAAAATAAAACAAAAAAATTATATCTTTATCAAATAAAATTTTAAAATATATTTTAAATTCATTGTTAATATTAATGGAAGGTGGCTGCTTGCAATAGAGTCCCGTGGCTGGCCTTATTTTTTATTATTATCTCTTTTTCTGAATCAACAATGTCTTCTTCGACTGACCTTATTAGTTTTTGTAACACTCCGTTCTAGAACCGGTTTGTTACCATTACGTATAGCATTAAGCGCAATTACAATCACAAAGTTTAATTAAAATACGGATAAACTTTTTCCTTTTTATTTATAAACGTTTTTATTTAAAATCAATTCCATAATTCAAAACAATTCCTATAATGTGATTATAACTTAAACTACATGTGTGATTCTTATTGTAAGTCTTACTTATGCCAAACATTACTACCATAGTGTGCCAAGTAGTCCCCTTAGACCACCAAGGCTTAAAACTCCCTTTTATTGTTCTAAAACGCTGAACGTATACACTCTTTATTTATTTAAGAAATTACTATACTACTCTTATGGTCTCCATTTGTCCAATATATTATAGGATTTTTCATTATCTACGCGTGGGTTCAAACCGCTCTCAAATCGGAGCACCGTAGCCCAAGTTATGAGATTTCTAAGAAATTGAATGCTGAAATCCTCAGGACCCCCACGCTCATTGTTGCGATCTCGGCAAGTGCACCGATCGTTCCAAGTAATAAAGTGATAAGTAAGTATCGTCTCCACAGGGATTGATAAACAATTACTACTATAACCAGTCCTCTTAAGTTAGATAAATCGATTGGTTGTTGACAAATAATTTTAAATGACAATAAAAATGAAAGATTTGTTTTTGTATTTTTCTGAAAAAGACTTAAAATAGATGAAGGAATGTTTTTGTAGAAAAAGTGATGAAGAAGACTGTAGCCAGGGTACATTCACCAATTGTTCCCAATTTTACTTCGGATTGATTCATAAAACCTATTGAAATTAACAACTCAGACAAATTATCATCTTTTAGAAATAATTAGTTAGATCCCAATCCCTTGGCGATCTAACCCTTTACTTCAATTGGAACCCTAATCCCTTAGTAATTCCGCCTGAAAATAAGCATTATGTAGATAAATCTCACGACTGCAATCCATACAAGTCTATCCCTAGAACATGCATGGAGAGTCATCTTTATCTCCTTTCAGGATCAGTATTCCAACATCCCTATTGTGAATCCTGATCCCCAGAATATTATTCCCTATTAGGTTGATCAGATCTAACAGAAATAATATCAATACGCTCAAGATAAAAGATGAAATATATTAATTCAATACATAGAATGATTCAATCCTTGTAACAATTGCTTACAAAGGGATCATGCCCCTGACTACAGAAATAGATCTAGCCAATCAACATCATGATCGCTGATCTGATTTCAACATAAACTGGAAAAAGAAAATAAAGAAGAATACAAGAACAGAGTGATGAACACGAAGAACGCCTCCTCTAGGTCTTGTGATGTGTATTCTGAGATGCTCCTTCTTCAAAGGTTGAGTCTCTTTTTATAAGAGACTTTGACCTAAAATGTGAAATTTGAATTTCCATCCTTTCGCGCCTCCCACGCTGATGGCGCGGATCTCGCGCTCTCAGCGCGGGACCTTCTGCCAATTTTCTTCTTCCCACGCTCTGAGCGCCATTCCCGCGCTGTGAGCGTGGGATTTTAGGTCTTCTTTTATGCATTGATTGAGTCACTTTCTTCTTCTTTTCTGCTGTGAGCGTGAAATTACAAGATTGTCCTTCTGACAAAACGTATAACGGAAACCTTACAATTTATTACATAAACGTTATAACGGAAATATTAAAGTATGAATTTATTACAGAAACGTTTAACGGAAAGATTTAATTAAAATAAATTTGAATTCAAATTTCGAATTTAAAATCTGAATTCAACATTTGCGCGATCCTCTGATGCTGCAAGCGCCATTCCCACGCTCGTAGCGTGGGCCTTTAGTTCCACTTTGTCCTTTTCAGCTCTAATTTGTGCATTTCTCCTATGAAATCAACATAAAATCAGTATATAACTTCAGATTAAGATATTTGACAAATTAACAGTGATTTTGCCCTTTTCTTGCATCAGATTAAGTAACATTTTTCCTCTTTTTATCTTACAATTCCTTATATGCTGATCGCATATCACTCATAGCGTGAGCAGTCAGAGAGGTTGACGCTCATAGCGTGAGCAGTCTGGAGCAAGCACCAAAACATGACAATTTGACCTCCTTTTGTATTTCATCCATAACTTTAGTTATACTCATCCAAATTACACAATCTTGATCTCATTAGAAAGCTAAGAAAAATATCTACAACTTCCATTAAGACACAAGGTCCACATCTATCATATAGGATATGAAATATGGACAACAAGATAGGATATCTTTATTTCCACACAAAATTTAAGTCTAAAGGTCTTCTTTCACCTAATTGACATCATATAATCCTTTCAATACATGAATTCTAGTCTTTCTAGGTACTCATACACTAAGAGATACATGCATACCATTTCCATACATAATTCTCGATTAATTACAATATTACATCATTGCAACATGTCTTAATTACAATTCATGAGACTTAGCTACAAGACACTATGATCAAATCTTTGGCTACCATCAACAAAAGAGAAACCAAAGAAAATGAGCATAGGCTAAGTCCATCAAAATAGAATATGACATACATTTAACAATTAGCTTTCAATGATCAATCATATACATATGATCTACAAAATGGCATGTTTAATCTCAATGATGCAACTCTTCATGTATTAACTACTGCAAATATGGCAACTTGCCACCGGAGGCTCCTGCAGCATCCTTGCCTGAAAGGGGGTCCCCACAACACGGGGTGAGATATACGAATATATCACAATAAACCAGAGGTCCTTGGAGCATCTCTCCACCCCACAGTTCAATCACAATGTAATAGCAATAACAATAAATAATGCAATAAAAACATATCCATGCAGTGTGTAACAAACATCTCCAGGAGAAATCCCTCGAGCTCTTGTTGTCCTAAGGATACTCAGATGCAAATAGTCCTATTGGTCAGCTAAACTACCAAGTATGATTTACGCATCGTTATGCAACATACCAACATAGGGAAACACCATCCTATGCCACACCAAATGCATACACATACGTATAACAAAGCATTAAACTATTTCATTGCATTTATATACACTATCAACAACCACTACCCATTCAGGGCTTGGTGGAACAATAAAGGGATTTACACCCAAGGTCCGAAGGCTTACCTCAAAGCTCCAGTTCAACCTTTGCTCACCAACACGTTTTTGCCACCAATTACAATAATCAATTCACAAGCAACCACCTACACAATGCGTAATGCAATCAACATATTGCATTCAAGAGTACCTCATAATCATCAACCAACTATCTAATTCATACCATAACAAAAGCATGAACTTACCTATTCCAATGAGCTAATCAATCTCCATAGCTCCCTCCAATGGTTGGTCACTCAAGGGTGATCCAATTGCCTCAATCCTAACCATCACATGGATACAATCAATAACCAACCAAACCAAATCATTTATTACTAATGCAAGCCAATCCATAATCAAGTGCATAATCTTATAATTTTCAAAACAAAATCATATGACTATCTAAACTCATTTTTACTGATTAAATGTCATTCCTAGCATTTTTCACAACTTACAATTAGCCTCATTCTTCCTTGAACATAGCCAATCTACTCACATTATCATAAAACCCTAAAAACACTATTCATCATCTTCCCCAATCATACATTCTCCATGAAAACAAGGTTCAAGGAGTATAATCTTACCACAAATGGTTACACAACCAAGGAATGTGGATCCCCTAAGCTCTCCTTGAAGGAAATGTCTTCAAACTCCTCCAAAAACCATGTGGGTCGAATCTTGGAATGAAGAAACCTTCCACCACAATGCTTCCCACTCAAAACAAAGCTAGGATTATGAAAGAGGAGAAGATTTGGAGTGGTTTAGGATTTGGAATCACTCAAAATGGTGAAGAATCCAAGTATCTAGAGTTTCCCTCTTTTTTCTCTTCTCATTTTCTCCTTTTCTGGGGTTGCTCGACGGATAAGGTGGGGGGAAATGAATTGGTTCTTTGCTTTTTGGTCATTTAACATATGTTAAGTGAAACCAAGCGGGTATTAGCTCATCTATCTATTCAACTCCATTCACCACCAAATTTTACCCAAAAGTCTGAAATATTTTTCTAGGAATATTTCCACTTCCTTTTTATATTTTGGGTACTTTTGCCTACACCCATTTATACCCCTTATTTTTCACTGAGTTCACTTTTTACCTCAAAAGTGACCCAAATTCACTTAATTAGGCCTTATACTTAATTTTATTCACTAATACACGCTTAATTATTTAATCACATGTAATCTACTAATTAATTAGACTAGGGTTATTATACTTTTGGATTGTATTTAGCCGTTAATAATTATCATATTATTCATTTCATAAAATTACTTTATCTTTTAATTTTTTAACATTTATTTACATTATGAAAATATATGTTCATTATCAATTACCCAGATATAATTTTTTATACTAACATTTTGATGAGAATATATATGGATACTCTTGTTCAAATATATTTTTGATATTAACAATTGGTTAAAGAAATGGGTAACGGTATTTTTTTTATAAGGAAAAAAAATAAAAAGGGCAAAAATTATCTGATTTTAGGGTCTAACATTTTTAGATTTGAATTGATTATTGAAGTAATAAAAAAAATCAAAATTTAATATTCAACCATGGTGGAGCTAGAGAAGGGTAAGAAGGGGCAATCACCCATTTCATATTTGTCAAACAAATTTGTCTTAGGCTACATTCATGCTTAAAATAAAAAAGTTAATGTAACATTGGTTCGTCCTCCTTCATCCTTATTATTCTTCGTGTATGAAAAAAACTTGAAAATTTCATCAAATTTGACTAGGTATTAATCCACAACTATGTTGTTTTTAGATAATTTTATCTCTTACATGTAGAGTCCATATGAGGCCATGTGAGGAGAAGAGAGAGAAAAAGAGTCAGATACACTTTTATGTGTGTATTATCTCCTGCAACATAGAATCATAAAAACCATTAATTTATTGTACATTATTGCTGCATAGAGCTTCTTGAAATATAGCGATGAGCTTCTATAAATGGCAACTACTAGTGTCTCACTTGCCACCGCTTCTCTCTCTCTCTGGTTTCTTTTCAGCCTGCTATTCAGTGCTCTGTGAGATATTCTTCAATGAATCAATGATAATTTTGTATGGAACTTTTGATTGATTGATTGCTTGTTGTTTGAGCTTTGAATATTATAATTTGATTCTGCAATGAAGGGTTGTTTATGTTGCCGGTTAGGCCTATTGGTTCATGCTAGTGTTTCTTTTCTTTAATGATGGTGTGATGTTGTGTTTTTGTTGACTAATTCGCCAATTAGACTGACTCAATCTATGTTCATTGCTTATATTTCATAGGGAGCATTTGTTTGTAGGAAATAAGGACCACTAGTCAAGTTGGTGAGTTGATATAGTTTCTTCTTTTCCCCCCATAAAGAACCTTTAAGCTGAAATTGGTCTACTATGTGCAGATGAACTTCATAGCTGATGAACTTCGAAGGATAATGAAATGCAAACACAATATTCGTAACATGTCTATTATTGCACATGTCCATCATGGTATGTGATAGGATCAACCTATGAGTAACAGAACAAGAAGAAAACAAAACAAGGAAAGAGATGAGAAAAGGGAATTCTTATTCAGAAAATTGTTGATTACAAATCTGGTCTCTTCACAAACAAAACTTCCTATTTATACAATCATAACAGAAGCTAACCGTATTTCCCTAACTATCCCATATGCTACTCGATCGGTTTACATAACAGAACACTAATCATGGTTACACTACAGTAACCTTGCTCCTACCACATGTAGTTCTCCTCATCTAGTCTTTTTGGTCTCCTTCTAGATCTTCTTGGCATGTCTCCTTCCATGATATCCTTTGGTCTTCCTTGCTAATCCTGTATCTCCTCTGCGTTGTCTTCCTCTTCATGTGGTTGACTTGTGGTTCTTATCACTTGCTCCACTATTCCATCTTCACACGTGTATGGATCCGCTTCAATGGGCTTTGTTGTGTTGAGGGCTGTTGGGCTTGTGGTGTCGGTGGTGTAGGTTGTTGGGCTTGGGTCATATCAACACCTCCCCCATTAAAAATAACTTTGTCCTCAAGGTTGAAAGAAGGATACTGAACTTGGAATTCCTCCCACGGTTCCCATGTTGAGATATCTTTAGGCATGCCTGCCCACAAGACCTGTACCCACTGCACTTGTTTATCGATAAGCTGCTCCACACGAGTATCGAGGATCTGTTTGGGCTCCATCACTGGTAGTCCGCCACTGACTATGTCAGGCAAGGGCAAAGACTGTATAGTACTGTCCCCACAGAAAGGTTTCAGTAATGAGACATGAAAAGTGTGGTGGATTTTTGCATTTGATGGCAGTTTCAACATGTATGCCACTGCACCTACCCTTTTCAATATTTCGAAAAGACCAAAATATCTCATGGCAAGCTTATTAGAGGACCTGTGAGCAACTGAGGTTTGTCTATATGGTTGTAACTGCACCCAAACCAAGTCACCTATTTTGTATTGCACATCGCGTCGATGCTGATCCACTCTCTGTTTCATACATTCTTGTGCCTTCTATAAATTAGCTTTTAGCTCTTGTAGAATGATTTGCCTATCTAATAAGATCTGCTCCACCTCTATGGGTGCTGTGGTGGAAGGAACATAATCCAAAATAGTAGGAGGATCACGCCCAAAAACAGCCTTGAAGTGAGACATTCCTGCTGAACAATGAAAAGTAGTATTATAGCAAAATTCAGCCCAATGTAACACCTGTGACCATCTGTTCGGAAAGTCAGCCACAAAACACCGAAGATACTGCTGCAAAATTCGGTTCACCACCTCAGATTGACCATCGGATTGTGGATGATAAGCTGTTGTTCTCCTTAATTGGGTGCCACTTCTCTCAAACAATTCAGTCCAGAACTTACTAAGAAACACAGAATCCCGATCTGAAATAATTGATCTAGGAAGACCATGCAATTTGCAAATCATGTGTGTGAATAGATCTGCCACTTTGGCAGCAGAATACTTATGGGGCAGGGAACCAAAATGGCCTTGTTTAGATAAACGATCAACCACTACTAGAATGGTAGTATGGCCATGAGATAAAGGCAATCCGGTAATAAAGTCCATTGACAAGTCTTCCCATATTCTCTGTGGTATGGGAATAGGCTGCAACAAACCAGCTGGAAGCTGCGTTTGATACTTGACTAGCTGACATACCGAACAAGAGTGGACAAACTTCTTGACATCATTTTTAAGGCAAGGCCATTTGAAAGATACTGTTACTCGAGCCATAGTTTTTTGAATACCCGTATGCCCACTGGCCAAAGTGGAATGACACTCCTGTATGATTTGTTGAACCAAGGGGGAAGAGGGATCAATAAGGAGTTTGCCCTTTTCCAACAATAAACCATTTAGGACCTCCAGAAAGCTGCTATTGTCATCATTCCTGGATAATTTTCTGTATTTCTCTTGGAAGAAGGCAGAATGCAGATTTTCCTGCTGTAACTTTGCCAAAAGATCTACTTGCACCACAGATTGTGTTGTGAAAGACAACTGTGTCGGGTATCGAGAAAGAGCATCAGCCACCCTATTATCCTTCCCAGGTTTGTACACTGTTGTATATTGAAAGCCCAAGAGCTTGGCCAAATAGTGCTGCTGTTCTGGTGTTTGAATTATCTGATCCAACAATGCCCGTAAACTTTTCTGATCGGTTCGGATTATGAATTTCCTGCCCAAAAGGTATTGCCTCCATTTTTTAACTCCTTCTGTTATAGCATATAATTCCCTCACATAGGCCGAAGCCTTTTGCATTCGTAAGGACAATTTCTTGCTAAAATAAGAAATAGGATGCTCATGTTGAAGAAGGACAGCTCCAATTCCCAAGTCCGACGCATCTGTTTCTACTACAAAATCGTGAGTAAAATCAGGTAAAGCCAGTACGGGAGCTGATGTCATGGCAATCTTAAGGTGATTGAAAGCTTGTTGTGCTTTATCAGTCCACTGAAAAGAGTCATTCTTAAGCAGATCTGTGAGAGGTGCAGCAATTGAAGCATAGCCACTAACAAATCTTCTATAATAGCCCGTAAGGCCCAAAAATCCCCTTAGCTGCTTCAAGTGTGTAGGGACTGGCCACTCTAACATGTCTTTGATTTTGTTATGGTCCATACTGACCCCATTTACTGAAACGATATGCCCCATATATTCGACCTCTTTTTGGCCAAATGAACATTTGCTTCTTTTAACAAAAAATTGATGTTTTTGCAGGGTAAACAGAACTGAACGCAAATGATGCAGATGCAACTCCAAAGAAGGACTATATATCAATATATCATCAAAGAAGACAGCAACAAATCGACGAAGAAAAGGTTGTAAAATCAAGTTCATAGTAGCTTGAAAAGTGGAAGGGGCATTAGTGAGACCAAATGGCATCACAAGGAACTCATAATGTCCTTGGTGTGTGCGGAAGGCAGTTTTGTGAATATCAGTGGGACTAACAGGAATTTGGTGGTATCCCGCCCTTAAATCCAACTTGGAAAAAAATTGTGAACCCCCTAATTCGTCCATCAATTCATCAGCAGTAGGGATAGGAAACCGATCTCTAATTGTAATACTATTTAAAGCACGATAGTCAATACAAAATCTCCATGTTCCATCCTTTTTTTGACTAATAAAACAGGAGAAGAGAAAGGACTAGTACTATTTCTAATAAGACCAGACTCAAGCATTTGAAGTACTTGTTTTTCTATCTCATTTTTTGGAATTGAGGGTACCTGTATGGCTTAACATTGACCGGTTTTGAGTGGGGCTCCAAGTGTATGGCATGGTCCAGCTATCGATGAGGTGGTAAGTCCTTTGGTTCTTGGAACACACAAGCAAATTCTTCCAATAATTGTGCCACCTGATGGTCCAATGCAGTTTCAGTTCTGGTAGAGTATGATTCCAGAAGAGTCAGCTGGTAAAGGGAAGCTACTTGCCCCTGATTTTGCATTTTCTTGAACTGATTGAAGGACATGGGAGATTGATGTTTGTCCCCTTGTAGCTGAATTGATGCACCCTCCCAAGAAAATTCCATAGTGAGTTGGTTGTAATCGAGGACAATAGGACCTAGGCCTTGTAGCCATTGTACACCAAGCACCATATCTGCCCCTTGTATGGGCAAGACATAAAAATCAATCAAAAAAATGTGCTTCTGAATTTGGACAGGAACAGCAGGACAGAAACCTTCACACTTAAGCATGTGGCCATTGCCAACCATCACATCAAACTGTCGATCAAATGACATTGGTAGGCCTAATGAGGATGCTACCTTCGGTTGGAGAAAGTTGTGTGTGCTTCCCCCATCTATCAAAACAACCATAGCAGATTTGCCAATATGTCCTGTGAACCGAAGTGTTTGTGGAACAACACAACCAGATAAAGCATGAAAACTAATCTGAGGTGTGGAAGGGTCGAAGGAAGTGTTATCTTCCTGAAGTGGATCACTTACATGCTCTGTATTGTCTGCCTCTGTAGAGAGCAATAATTCCTCATTCGGGACGACCAAGATGTGAACTGAAGCTTTGCATTTATGCCCAAAGAATTACTTGTCACCACAAGTAAAGCACACATTGTTTTCCCTTCGTTCCTGTATTTGGCTTTGGGTTAATCGGTGTGTGGTGGGTTTGGATGTGGTATTCTGGTTATTGGTAGAAGAAGGTGTGGGATTGTTGGGAACTGATGGGTTAGGCAATAACGGCGAGTGGTGAATATAATTTGGGAAAGGTATTTTTGTATTGCAGTTTGGATTCCTGGATTTTGGCTAGGGATATGGCACTGGTTAAGGTGGTAGGGCGAAACGATTTTACCTCTTGTTGAATCACGGGTTTAAGGCCCGAAGTGAAACAACTAAGGAGAAAGGACTCAGAAAGGCCATCTACCTTATTAGATAATGTCTCGAATTCCTCCTGGTAATCGGTGACAGAACCTTTCTATGTCAACTTGGATAACTTGCCCTGATAATCCTCTAATTCAGAAGGGCCAAAGCGAACTTGCAGAGATTGCGAAAAGGATACCCAGGAGTCAATCTTAGTATTTTTGTGAAGCCACTGATAGAAGGACAGAGCCTTCCCATCGAGATAGAAGGAAGCTATACGAAGACGTTGGTCATCCTCAATTTCATGAAAATCAAAATAATGATTGATTTTGTAAATCCAACCTTGTGGATCAGAAGAACCATCGAACCGAGAAACTTCGATGCGAAGATTACGCGTTGCTGCTGAATCACGGTTATGCACTGTGCTATTGTGTCCGGACGAAGAAGATGAAGATTGGTTACGCTCTCTGTAACTATCGAAGATCGCATCCAACTTGCATGTAATTTCTTGGAATTTCTTGTGCATTTGATCCTTCAAACCTTCAACCTCCGATTGCGTTTGCTCCAAACGATCGTCGATTGAGCGAGCACGTGTTTTAGGGGCCATCGTTCAAAGATGAAAGCACCACTTGATAGGATCAACCTATGAGTAACAGAACAAGGAAAGAGATGAGAAGAGGGAATTCTTATTCAGAAAATTGTTGATTACAAATCTGGTCTCTTCACAAACAAAACTTCCTATTTATACAATCATAACAGAAGCTAACCGTATTTCCCTAACTAACCCATATGCTACTCGATCGGTTTACATAACAGAACACTAATCATGGTTACACTACAGTAACCTTGCTCCTACCACATGTAGTTCTCCTCATCTAGTCTTTTCGGTCTCGTTCTAGATCTTCTTGGCATGTCTCCTTCCATTATCTCCTTTGGTCTTCCTTGCTGATCCTGTATCTCCTCCGCGTTGTCTTCCTTTTCATGTGGTTGACTTGTGGTTCTTATCACTTGCTCCACTATTCCTTCTTCACACGTGTATGGATCCTCTTCAATGGGCTTTGTTGTGTTGAGGGTGTTGGGCTTGTGGTGTCGGTGGTGTCGGTTGTTGGGCTTGGGCTCATATCAGTATGCTGTTCTAGGCTCAGTATATTTTAGTTGCAAATTCTTGTGTTCATGTGAAGCCATTCTACCTTTTCTCTTGTGTGTAGAACTACTAATGACATTTTTTTTGTTTTTTTGGTATCCTGAACTACTAATGACATTATTTACCTATGAAGATGCTCTACTTGGTGATGTTCAGGTATACCCTGAAAAGGGAACAGTTGCCTTTTCTGCTGGTTTGCATGGATGAGCTTTTACACTGGAAATCTTTGCTAAAATTTATGCTTCTAAGTTTGGAGTTGAAAAAGAAGTGATGATGAGAAGGCTCTTGGGTGAGAATTTCTTTGATTCTGCTACCAAAAAGTGGACCAACAAGCACACTGGGACTTCTACTTGCAAGCGTGGCTTTGTTCAGTTATGTTATGAACCAATAAAGCAGATTATTGAACTTTGCATGAATGGCCAGAAGGATAAGATATGGCCCATGTTGCACACGCTAGGGGTGAACTTGAGAATTGAAAGGAAAGGCTTTGATAAAGCGTGTTATGCAGAGCTATGAAGCACCGACACTTCAAAAATCTTGACGTGTCATGTCCGACACTTTCTGATACTCATCGACACTCCGACACTTCCCGACACTCCAATACTCATTGCAAAGACTCAAAAAAGGTTCAAAGGTTACGTTGTGTTGCATTTTGAGTTCCAACTATTAGATTTGTTAGATTACGATTACGATTTTATTGAGTTTAATATAAACATTTGGTATATATTATGCTTCTTTGCAAAATTGATGGGTATTATAAGTTTAGCTTTATTTTTTTGTTAAATTATTGAATATTAAATATAATATACACTATATAAATTAAAAATATTATATAATATCAAAACGTGTCCTAACGTATCGAAATTTAACATTTTTTAGAATTAACGTGTCGGAGTGTCGTGTCGTATCCCATGTCGGTGTCAGTGCAACATAGATGCAGAGCCGGCTCCGAGCAACTAGTGCCCTTGTGGAGATGATGATATTTCATCTTCCCTCTCCTGCTGACGCTCAAAAATATCGTGTTGAGAATTTATATGAGGGTCCCCTTGATGATCCTTATGCTTCTGCTATCAGAAATTGTGATCCTGAAGAACCTTTGATGCTTTATGTCTCAAAGATGATTCTTGCATCTGATAAGGGTAGGTTCCATGCTTTTGGCATCGTCTTTTCAGGGAAGATTTCAAATGGTATGAAGGTCAGAATTATGGGACCAAATTATGTCCATGGGGAGAAGAAAAACCTGTATGTGAAGAGTGTTCAAAGAACTGTCATTTGGATGGGAAAGAAGCAAGAAATGGTTGAGGATGTCCCTTATGGAAATACAGCTGCCATGGTGGGTTTGGATCAATTTATTACCAAGAATGCTACTTTAACAAATGAGGAAGAAGTTGAGCACACCAAATTGGAGCTATGAAGTTTTCTGTGACACCTGTGTCAAGTGTTGCTCTTACATGCAAGGTTGCATCAGATCTTCCTAAGCTTGTTGAAGGTCTTAAATGTTTGGCAAAGTCAGATCCTACTGGTGAGCTGCATCTTGAAATCTGCTTCAAGAATTTGCAGGATAATCTTATGAAAGGAACTGAGATTTCAAAATCTGATCCTATTATCTCCTTCTGTGAGACTGTGTTTGACAAGTCTTGCCATACTGTGATGAGCAAGTCACCTAACAGACACAAATGTCTGTACATGGAAGCAAGGCCAATGGAGGATGGGCTTGCAGAGGCCATTGATGAAGGCAAGATTGGTCCAAGGGATGACCCGAAAAATCTTTCTAAAACATTGTCTGAAGAGTTTGGTTGGGAAAAGGAACTTGCAAGAAAATATGGTGTTTTGGTCCTGAGACCACTGGACCCAACATGGTGATGGATGCATGTAAGGGTGTCCGGTACCTCAATGAAATCAAGGATGCTGTAGTTGCTGGATTTCAGATAGCATCAATAGAAGGTCCACTGGCTGATGAGAACACGAGAGGGATCTGCTTTGAGCTTTGTGATGTTATTCTTCATGCTGATACCATCAATAGGGGAGGTGGCCAAATCATTCCAAGTGCTAGAAGGGTCTTCTATGCTGCTATCTATGAAGCACCGACATTTCAAAAACCCTGACGTGTCGTGTCCGACACTTCCCGATACTCCAACACGCGTTGTAGAAACTCAAAAAATGGTTCAAAAGTTGCATTGCGTTGCATTTTTAGTTCCAACTATTAGATTCGTGGCATTACGATTACCATTTTATTGACTTTAATATAAATATTTGGGATATCTTACGTTTCTTTGTAAAATTGATGGGTATTATATGTTTAACTTCATTTTTTTGTTAAATTATTGAATACTAAATATAATATACACTATATAAATTAAAATATTATATTAATATCAAAACGTGTCCTAACGTGTCGAAATTTAATATTTTTTAGAATTAACGTGTCGGAGTGTCGTGTCGTGTCGTGTCGGTATCGGTGCTACATAGGCTGCCATGTTGTCAGCAAAACCAAGGCTTCTTGAGCCCGTGTATCTGGTGGAAATACAAGCACCGGAATAGGTTCTTGGTGGCATCTATGTTGTTTTAACCAAGAAAGGGGCCATGTATTTGAGGAAATCAAGAGTCCTGGCACCCTATTTTACAGTGTCAAGGCATCCACCTGTGATTGAGTCATTTAAGTTCAATGAAACTGGAGTGCAGGCTTTCCCACAGATGGTATTTGATCACTGGAATATGGTTCCATCTGATCCACTGGAACCTGGGACACCTGCTGCTGCATATGTTGCTGAGATTCGGAAGAAGAAAGGCTTGAAAGAACAAATGATGCCTCTCTCTGAGTTCGAGGACAGGCTTTGAAGTATCAATAAGCCTTAAATAAGCACTAAGGGCCTGTTTGGTGTGATGTATAAGGCATGATAGTATAAGCTTATACTATACGTTATGACATTTTCAGTTGTTTGGTGTGACCATCGTATAGTATAAGCTTATATAGCAGGATCACCTTATACAGCAGGATCACCTTATACATCAAAATGATGGATAACTTAATCAAGCCTAGGAGTGGTGGATTAGGCATGATAAGGGGTTGATGTATTAATATTGCTTACAAGTACAATTTCCAAGAACTAATATATCATTTCAATATTTATATATTAAAATAAATTTTTTTAATATATTAATTTTTAAAATATTGAAGGATATTATTTATACAATACCATACCAAACGCCGGATAGTATTAAAATTTAATCAGGTCTTATACTATCAGGTCTTATACTATCAAGCCTTATCCTATACTATGCACCAAACATGCCCTAAAGTAATGTTGTATGTTTGTAATTGTAGTTTTATATTTCAGTTTGCTACTTCTCTTGTTATCTTAATGTCAATTTCGGTAGTCTTCTAATTTCTTTTCCGGGAAAATCACAAAAAAATATAATATTACTGGTAAAAAAATATTTCCAGTATAAGAATGATTAATAATTAAGGTAACTAATTTACTATTAAACTGAAAAAAATTACGAATTTCTTTAATAAATTTTATATTTTTTCCCCCAATATGTGCATAGTGTTTTGTTAATGAGATGTATGTGGTACATTTCACTAAAAAAAGAAGTAAAGAAGGCATTTTGGAGAACCTTAACATCCATACTTCAACAAAAACATGAGTTCCAAAACCAATGCCGCCAAGCAATTTGAAGAACAAGTAGTCATCATTACTGTCATGCCATATTGGCATGTTATCGAGTCATTTAAATGTAGTTTCTCAATGGTACTGTCCTATACTCTATCAATGGTTTTTCTTTTTCTTTCTTTTTTTCTTTTTATTATACAATTTTATATTTCAATTTTGCATCTTATTTTCCCCTCATTGATTAGAATTTGGGAGCGAGTTCTCCCAAGTTTTGCATGACAAGTACCTTAAGAAATTGAAGAAATATAAGACTGAAATATAATTTTTTCATATATTGATTAACACCCAAAGAGATCTTTATATACAGATTACAAGGTAGTTAAGGAGATGAAGTAATAAATAAAATACACAGTAATCAAAGAGACATCACACTACTCAAAGAGACAAGTTGTTAGAAATAAGTAAAAGACTCTAGAATATTCTACACTCCCCCTCAAGTTGGGAGATATATATTGATCATCTCCAACTTGCTAATTAAATCCTCAAAGATGGGTTTGTGTAATCCTTTGGTGAGAATGTCGGTTGTTTGCTCCTTGGTAGGTATATATGACAAACATACACTACCCTCCTCCAATTTTTCTTTGATAAAATGACGATCAACCTCCACATGTTTGGTTCTGTCATGATGTACAGGATTTTGAGCAATACTGACAGCAGCCTTATTATCACAATAGAGTCTCACAGGTAGAGAATAAGATATCTTTAATTCTTCAAGAAGTCTTCTTAACCAGATTCCTTCACAAATGCCATGAGCTAGCGCCCGAAATTCTGCTTCTGCACTGCTTCTGGCAACAGCAGTTTGTTTTTTACTTCTCCAGGTCACAAGATTTCCCCAGACATAGGTAAAATAACCTGAAGTGGATCTTCAGTCCAATGCAGAGCCAGCCCAATCAGCATCTGTATAGATTTCTATCATCCTCTTGTGTCCCCTTTTAAAGAGCATTCCTCGACCATGTGTGTTTTTTAGGTACTTGAGGATTCTATAAACCGCACTAAGGTGCTTTTCCTTAGGAGAATGCATGAATTGGCTAACCATGCTAACGGCAAATGCAATATCAGGTCGAGTGTGAGATAAGTAGATCAGCTTCCCTACCAACCTTTAGTACTGCTCCCTGTCAACATCATTTCCATCTTCAATTCCCAATTTATTATTGGGTTCAACTGGAGTTTCTGCAGGCTTGCACCCAAGCATACCTGTTTCTTGTAGCAGGTCTAGGATATATTTCTTTTGAGATAAGGAAATTCCCGCTTTGCTACGAGCAATTTCCATTCCAAGGAAATATTTGAGTGATCCAAGATCCTTCAGTTCAAACTGATTAGCTAAACCCCCTTTAAAGATTTTATTTCCTCCCAGTCATCACCTGTGACAATTATGTCATCAACATAAACAATGAGGATAGCGATTTTGCCACTATCGGAGTGTTTAAAAAATAAAGTGAGATCAGTCTGATCTTGGATAAATCCCCTTTGTAAACCACTCTCTAGGGGATTGTTTAAGTCCATAAAGAGACTTCTTCAACATGCATACAGAACCATCTCCCTCTTCAAAACCAGGTGGTGGATCCATGTAAACTTTCTCATGTAAGTCCCCATTTAAGAAAGCATTCTTTACGTCCAATTGATGCAAGGGCCAATCAAGGTTGGCGGCAAGTGATAGTAGGACTCTGATAGAATTAAGTTTGGCAACGGGAGCAAACGTCTCCTGATAGTCTATCCCATAAGTCTGGGTGAATCCTTTGGCAACCAATCTGGCTTATATTTGTTGATGTTGTTATCTACATTAAATTTTATTATGAACACCCACTTGCAACCTACAGTTTTCTTTCCTCTGGGAAGTGCCACGGACTCCCAAGTTCCATTTTTTTAAGTGCATCCATTTCTTCAAAGACTGCATCCCTCCATTTAGGGTCATTAAGTGCCTCTTGGATATTTTTTGGTATTTTTGTACCGTCTAATATAGTGTTAAAAGCACGAAAACCTGGAGACAACTTTTCATATGAAATGTGATGAGAAATAGGATGAGCAGTGCAAGATCTAGTACCTTTTCGAAGGGCAATAGGCATATCTAGGTCAGTTGTACCAGTGTTCTCAAGTGGATTGCTGGAACTAGGACACGGGTCAGAATCCTGGCAGTCTAGAGGATCTTGAGGAGATTTACGCCTGCTGTAGAATTTTCCCCATTTACCGGGAGGATCTCCAGTCTCTGGTACAGTTGTTGTCCTTGTCTCCTGTACATTAGCTCCCCCTGTCTCCAAAGGTAAAGGAACAACAGATGTTTCCAAGGGTAAAGGTAAGACGGTAGAATTATTTGGAATCCAAGACTTGTCTTCTTTTACACCGATAGACTCCCCCTGAAGAGAAGTCGAGGGAAAAAATGATTGTGTTTCATAAAAAGTAACATCCATAGAAACAAAGACCTTTCGAAGAGAAGGTGAGTAGCACTTGTAACCTTTTTGATTAGGAGGATATCCTATGAAAACACATCTAACAGAATTTGGATCAAGTTTGGACCTTTGATGTTTAGGAATATGAACAAAAACTACACAGCCAAACAATTTTGGAGGAATGTAAGAGAGAGCCCGAAAGGAGGGAAAAGAGCGGGTAAGGCAATATATGGGAGAATGAAAATTCAGGACACGAGAGGGCATCCGATTGATGAGATATGAGGCAGTCAAGACGGCCTCCCCCCACAGGTATTTAGGGACATGCATTGAAAACAAGAGGGCTCTAGCAATTTCAATAAGATGTCTATTTTTTCTTTCAGCCACCCCATTTTGTTGAGGGGTGTTAGGACAAGAACTTTGATGTATAATACCTTGCTTGGTTAGGTAATCACCAAGAACAAAATTAAAATAATCAGTACCGTTGTCAATTCGCAGGATTTGGATAGAGGTCTGGAATTGAGTTTGTACCATAGCATGAAAAATTTTAAAAAAGGCTGCAGCTTCAGACTTATCCTTTAGAAGATATACCCAGCATACTCTAGAATGATCATCAATGAAGGTAATAAACCAACGAATTCTAGATATATTTTTTTCACGAGCTGGCCCCCAAATATCACTTTGAAGCAATGTAAATGGAGACGAAACATGATAATCTCTGGGGGAATAAGAAACACGAGTGTTTTGCAAACTGACAATCCTCACAAAAAAAGGAACTTGGTTTTTTATTGATAAATAAGTTTGGAAACAACTTTTGAAGATAAAAGAATTTTGGGTGTCCTAGACGACGATGCCACAACAAAACATCATTACAATTGTCAGATAAACACAAAGAGTGATTTGCAAAAAATTTCTTTTCATGAGAATCTTCTTCAAAATAGTAAAGCCCTTCTTCCTCTCTAGCACTGCCAATCATCAGCCCCGAATCCTATTCCTGAAAAACACAGGTTTTGGCAGAGAATTTAGCAACACAATGCAATTCAGATGAAAGTTTACTAATAGAAGGTTACAAGTAAGAGAAGGGACATGAAGGACAGAATTCAGAGTAATATGTTCAGAGGGCTTAATGGATCCCTTTCCCGCAATATTAGAGAAACTACCATCAGCAGTCCTTATTCGTGACTGGTGATAATAAGGGGTATAAGAACAAAACAAGGATGCATTACCTGTCATATGATCAGAAGCTCCTGAATCAAGAATCCAACGACTACTATGATCAACATGGAATGCCATACCTTGTTGAGCAACATGACTAGTTGCCTCAGTAGATTGAGACATCACTTTCTGAAATTGCTCATACTGAGCTTTAGGGATGAATACACCATCGAAATTTGGAGAGGCATGAGACTCCTCACCCTTATCATCAGAAGAGATTTGATAAGCACGACTCTTGTTTGGCCCCTTTGCTTTCCAGTTTGGTGGTTCTCCATGAATTTCCCAACATTTTTCGCGAGTGTGACCACTCTTATTGCAATGAGAACACCATCGGTCAAAACGTTTTGCATCACTAGGGGGACGAGAAGTATGTTTTGCTACTAAGGCAGATACATCGGAGGATTTAGAGTTCTTGTCCCCCAACATTACCTTTCGGCGAAGTTCTTCCCGTCGTAGCATAGAAAAAGCAGCTACAATGGAAGGTAATGGGTTCTGCCCCAATATCCTTCCACGAACATCATCAAGATCACGATTAAGGCCAGCAAGAAAATCATAGAGACGTCTTTTCTCTAAGTAACTTTTAAACCTTGCATTAGCTTCTAAACCTTGAAGATCTGCTGCATCATAAAGGTCCAACTCCTGCCACAGAGTTTTTAAAGCAAGAAAGTATTCAGTAACAGACATCCCCTCTTGATGTAACTCTCTTACCTTGGTGTTGAGTTCAAAAGCCTGAGAAGCATTGCCCAGGTCAGAATAATATTCTTTAACGGCATCCCAAATTTCCTGAGCCATATCAAGAAACAAATAAGTTTGACTGATATCAGGATCCATGGAGTTAGTCAACCAGGTCATGACCAGGGCATTTTCAGTCATTCATTTATCATAATCAGGTTCATCAGCTCCGGGTTTTTATTTTTTTCCATCAAGATACCCCATTTTCCCTTTTGCTTGGATAAATAGCTTGACAGATTGATGTCATTGCACATAATTTTTACCGTTTAAACGGTGGTTAGTAATCTGTATAGCTGGGTTGTCTCCGAAAGACGAAGAACAGGGAGGAGTAGAAACACCGGAAATATTACCGGATGATTTTTCATAATGCTTATTCTCAGCCTCAATATTTTCAACTTCCATCGTTAAAAAAGGAACTCAGAACAAGAACAGGAACAAGGAAAAGGAACAGGTCACGAAGAGGAACCAACTGGACCCAGCAAGAAAAGTGCTCCAATCGTGATTTAAACCCTCAGAACAGGAAGAGGGAGGCCAGGCGAGTTGTTTTGTGAAAGCCGCATGGCAAATAGAGTCCGGCAGGGCGGCGCGTGGCTTACACGCGCCGGAAAGACAGTTCTGCTGTGGCGGCGCGTGGGTGACTTTCCGGCGACGGGGCCGACGTGGGTCGACTCGGAAATGGCTGCTGAGTCCAATGGTGGCCTTGTTTTCGTGATTGGAGGGGTCCAGGTATGATTTCTGAGTTATAGTAGGGAACGGTGAAAAAAATGAAAAAAAGAAAAAGAGAAAAGAACGTGGAGGTTTGCAAAATGATCACAGGATAACCTGCTTTGATACCATGAAGAAATATAAGACTGAAATATAATTTTTTCATATATTGATTGACACCCAAAGGGATCTTTATATACAAATTACAAGGTAGTTAAGGAGATGAAGTAATAAATAAAATACACAGTAACCAAAGAGACATCACACTACTCAAAGAGACAAGTAGTTAGAAATAAGTAAAAGACTCTAGAATATTCTACAGAAATATATTTAAAATACTTGAAGCTTTAGTATAATAACCTCACTTTTACTCAAATATATGAACCAGAGAATCAAGCCATACTCAAAGAAAATGAAATTCTAAATCACTAAGACCAATTTTTTCAGAGAAAATATATTTACAACTTCATTCGCAGCACCTCAAAAATAGACAGATGTTGGAGACGCTGCTGCATATCTAATTTTGTAGAAGATAGCTCTTACTTGGAAATTGCCAAACATCATCAAATGTGCATCCAATCAGCATATGGTGCTAGTCAACCTCCTACTGGATCAGATCAACAGATCAATCCAATTTGCTGTTAGAGCAGTTAAAGACATCTTCTGAGAATCAATAGAAAATCAAAATCTTGATATAACCTGCAAATTCAAATGCTCTTTTTTAAGTTCACAGGAATACTCCTCTAAGTCAAAACAGCATATACAACAAAGGTGAGAATAGGATCCACAGTGAATCGCGGATATTGAATGGTCAACTACCACAAGACTAGATGACCTGATTATGACAAGTTGCATTGCATAGCATAGCAGAATGAACTTGCCTCAGTTATCAGTGGCTTTGCATGTTCTTCCCATTCAGTAGCCCACCTTGCAGAAGAACCAGTTTCTAATGCACCATATTTGAGGACCTTCAAAGCATCACATTCATCAGGAAATCCCTTGAGGAGCATCTGTGTAGATTCAGCAAGACAGCAAATTAGTATGCTCAAGATTAGACATTTAGACTGTCTACCTTATGAATCAAGAATTTTTAACAGATAAAACAATCTGAAAAAAGTAATCCCCATGTCAAATTGGGGAGTTGAAGATATAATGTCAACCTGCATCTAATATCTTTATGGATCACAAGAATGGAAAAACTCAACGCCAACAAATGGCTAAGACTGATCATTTTAGTGTCTTTAATAATATCTTTCATAATTCATACAACCATGATGAGTGGTTCAGTTGGTAAATTGAGCTCTAGGTAGACAGCCCAATGTTGTTAAAACGTAAAGTCTATGCAAAAACGGTAGGAATGAGCAAAAACGTAAAATCGCAAAACGTAAACGAAACGTAAGAGTTTACTAACGTATTAAAAATAAAATATATATCCAACATATATAAAATCAAAACCCACAAACATATTTATTTTATAAGAATGTCAATTTTAATCTTTGTTTTAATTTATGTAGAATAATTTTAATGTATTAATTATATAAGTTATTAAATTTAAGCTAATTAATGACTAAAAAAATATATATATGTTTTTATTATTACGAGTTATATATATTTGAACTATGCAAAAAAAAAAAATCATATTACGTTTCGACACTACGTTTGAACTGTTTCTACGTTTCGACACTACGTTTGAACCGTTTCGGCTCAAAATCCGTTTCAACTACTGTTTTAACTCGATTTTGGTCATAAAAACGTAGACACGGTCCGTTTTTACGTTTCGACACTACGTTTTAACAACACTGAGACAGCCTATAACTGCAGTGTAGGAATTTGAAACCCACTAGAAGCACCTTGTGGCCAGAGCCAAGTTGATACATGGACTAATTGCACTTTTTGCAAACAAGTTCTCAAAAGGGTATCATTTGTGTCTAGATGCTCTATCTTATGGTATCAAATTTGAGACTGCATATTCTACAAGCACAAGATACTAAGCACATAAAAATCAATAGGCTGTTCCTGACTTCGCGACCTTTTACAAAAATGTCCTTAAAAATACATGATATTGTAATGAACAACTCTGCTTAATATTGATGTCTCAAGTTCAAAGAAATATTGTACATGTAATCATTAACAGACTTACCAGAAGTTCATCGGCTAGCTCTGAAGATGAAGAGAAGAGAAGACCATTTTTGTCAACTCTAACTAGTTCTTTAATGCTTCAAGAAAGTAAAAAAATTTACCAATAAATGAAAAGAACATAGTGTTGAATTTCAGAACAAATCACAAGCAAGTTTTGGAGGAAGTACATAGCATATACACTACATAGCTTACCAAGAGTATGAAACAGCACAAACAGGCAGTCCACATCCAAACATATCAACGACCTGGTGCAGTTTAAAGCGTAAAAATTTAGAAATAAACAGAAAATGAATAAAGTGCCATAAGAAACCAAACCAAGATTTAACTTGAACCCCTCCCATGTGAAGAATTAAATGAAAAGAGAAAGGCTCAAACAGCTCAACAGGAAGAAACAGGAGCAGCCTTAACCCACTCAACAAAAATGAATTAAGCTAGCCAGCACATGCATACAACTTACAAGAACTGGCACAAGACATTTTCTTAAGAATTATACGGAATAGATGCAAAATTATACTGAACATACGGAGATATTCTAATGAAGCACATTATTTCAGACTAAAAATAGATTCTTTTGAAGATATAGTGAGGGGACTTCAAAAGTTTTATAACATAGGAATACCCACGTAATCAACATAATATTTATTGCAGTTTGATGGTCAAGAAGCTTAAGGGTGCAACTTGGCTGAATGATGCAAAAGCAATGCATAGGAAGGTTATCCAAATAACCATGTTAAAAAAATTGCTGACAGTGCATCTTTGTTTGTACATTGAAATATGATGAGACTTTGGGATGCACCATCCCAAAAGCTAGTTCAAAGGGTAAGAGTGCCCAAAGCCTTATAAACCCCACTTTAGTTGTCCATACAACCAATGTGGGACTCCAAGTCCCATACCTTGCAAAAGGAACCCAACATTCCACCACGCTTCGCTAGTGCGTGCCCCCACGCACACTCCATATGATAGATGCTCTGATACCATTTGATGAGACTTTGGGATGCACCATCCCAAAAGCTAGCTCAAAGGGTGAGAGTGCCCAAAGCCTTATAAATCCCACTTTAGTTGCCCATACAACCAATGTGGGACTCCAAGTCCCATACCTTGCAAATGGAACCCAACAAAATATAACAATGGATACCTTCATGGGAAGGTCTAATCCTGATGATGAAGTATGCAAACAAACACCTAAATCAGCCGATCCTGAAATTACCCAAAGCTGTTAATATCAAATAATTCACCACAGTACAAGACAAATTTTAAAATCAAGGAACAAACAAAAAATACCTAGCAGTAATGGATAATCTTCAGCAGACAGCCACATGGTACGAAATGCCACACGTTTAAGTTTCAATCTCTTTATTTTTGCCTCATACTTTTCTTTTTCAGGACCTTTACCTTTTTCAATGAAGATCTTTTGTTAAAAAGTTCTAAACGATTTACAATACTTCAGAAGTATAAAACACAAATTATACCAGTAATGATGAATAACAATCTGGGATATAAACATTCTTTTCCATCAGATATTTCTTTCCAGATGACCTCCTCGTCCAGTGAATCATCTTCACCTAATATAGCAGCAACACGTCTATCATACATTACAGCAGCTTCCAAGAGAATGCCAAAATCTTCATCGGGAGTCCTGAAAGTGCCACAAACCACAGAAATAAATCACTCAAGTCTGGTAAAGTAGCCCGCTAATATAAATTGAGATTATCATAATCAATAGAGGATTCCGCTCTCTTTTTCTTTTTTCTTGTTCTGTTTTTTCCCCACAGAATATCGATCTAACTTCATAATATGCATCTATTAGAAAGATGTGACCATTGTTAAAAGAATAAAAAGCAAGCTTAAATAATTAATGAAAGTTGACTTTATCTCACATTGAAGCAGAAAGAAGAATACAAACATGGAAAATTAAAACATGCATACCTACCATTTCAATGTTACCAATGGATGCGATTCATTAGGATAAACTTACCAGCTCGTACTGCTTACAACAAGTGCCGGCCGGTTTGGCTTCAAATATATGTTTGAACCAACCTCAGTTGTAAAGAGAGTCTCATTTTGGGGATGGCTACCCATCAATGGATTTCCTGTAAGAAGCAAACACATTAACAAGTACTATGCCAATGACTAAGATCAATATATATCTGGATTGTAAAACCTATCTTACCATTACTAACGCAATCTCTAACACCAAGAGGCTGACAAAAGTCCTCATTTAATCTACAAAACAACTACAAGCTATCCACATTATATATGGAAATCTTTAAGAATGCTTGATAAGTAATAACAAGGGTTACTAGAAAACTAAACACCTAGATCACCTTATGCTTCTCCTCCAGCGAAGCTGGATGAAAGAACTCAGGAGGCTGATCATACAAAACCGTAGCACTATCAAATTAAGAAATAAACATCAGATTGCTTCACAGTTCACAGCAAATATTTTTTGTTATAGAAACAATATATTTGAACCTTTAGCTGACTCTCTTACTTAATTCCCCAGTTTTGAGCCAATTCATGCTGCATTGCTCTTGTTACACATAGAGAAGCATCTGCCATTTTTCCATAATGCTTCTCAAACCTAAATGGAGCCAAGAAAAATAATCCCATTAGCAGCAACCTTGAAAAAGCAAAATCATTACAGACCAAAAAGAAAAATCCTCATTAACAAATGTAAAATTAAAAAAAGCTAAACTAATACCATTTATATAAAGAGACAAAATAACTATTTCTTCCCAGTGACAGTCCAAGTAGAGTATATCCAAAGTTATGCCAATCTATGACAAATGATGAATTCCTCAACCAGCTAGCCCATTTTACTGCCACCAGGGTTGGAACAGAAGGAGGATTCTGCACAAACAAAGGAATGAGAAAAATGAAGCAAAAACTATGAAATCAAACTTGCTGCAAGCTCTGGTTGGTCTGCTTCATTTATCAAAGAATCATTACAAATTTAACCTCAACAGGAATAAGATAATAAATTATCCTTCAAAGCGTAGATTGCCTAAAATCATCTATGCAAGACACCAAAGTTATTACCTAAATAATTTATCTTGTAGCCCAAACTGACCTAACACAAACTTCTTGGCAAAGATAACTTCATTATTTATTTGGCTTTTGGGATGCTTCTCAAACAAAGGCCACAGGTCCAAAACAACCATCCATTTTTCAGGTACATGTTTGGCAACATTAAGTCTAACTTAGGAAGAACAAGTAATATTGAATCAATCAAGTAAAACATAAAATTAGCTTAAATGTTGGGGAAGAAAAATAGGTAGAAGACATAAAAGGCTAACCTGGACAATAAAAATATCAGGAGAACTTATTTTTACACAAAGGAACCAAAGAAGCGTGAAAAATTGAACCAACGGCTTCAACAAAAGCATTATTGGTTGAAGTATCTTCGGTAAGCTTTGACGGGCTGTTGGCCATTGCTTCTGAAAATTAGAAAATGTTCCAAAACTACATCAACTTTCATAAAGTATGAGGATAACTTGTCCTGAAAAGATTAGTCCACTAACTTACCATTATGTAAAAATCAATAGATGGGTTGTCACGAAGTGCAGCATGGGGCTCCGAACCTGTTAGAAATTATTAAATAAGAAAATTTACTCATGCTATACGTGAAAATTAGTAATTAACTCCATCATTTCTGTACTAATAAAATCTAACTCTAATGATTCATTATAAACAATTTGAAATCAGTAAAGGTACCTCCATATGCAACAATGTCTACCTTCAGGGAAGCCTGCAATGCCACATAGAAAAGCACTAGACTCATAAATAAGGATTAAATAGTGTAAAAATACATAATGCTCATGCCTACATGTGAAAGAGTTGGATATTAGGTTGGAGAATCAAAGGGGATAACAAAGAAGTCAATACCAGCTCAGTAGATGAGATAACAGCATATGAATAAAACTCAAATGTAAAAGGAAAGTTGTGAGGCAATTGGAACAAAAAGCTATACCCAGTTGAGCAAATCCCAAACAAAATTACATTTAGATTGAACATGCATCAATAGTGCATAGCTAAACCAGCTAGGTTCAAAAACAGATAATCACTACTGTGAAATTAATCCTCAAGAGTCAAGACCACACATAATACTATTATTAAATATCTAACAGTAACAGCTGCCAGGTCAGGAGCTCTCAGTTGAACAAATAAAAACATGGAACATAACAACTGGTAAGGGGTTATTCCAGCTTAACCAGTAGTCTCGAGTTCGAGTCCCTAGGAATGCAACTGTATCAAAACTTGGTAGTATAAACTGATAGATAATATAATAAATAAATAACATGGAATATATAACCTGAGCAAGCCTGGATTAAAATTCAAGAATGATGCTCATAAAAAGAGAACATCTATTACATCCAATACAAAACCCATCCATCAAATAACAAGCAATCAGATTAAATATGAATTATGGTAAGGTCTTAATCCAAAGCATAAAAATCAATAGCATGATTGATTCTCAGTAAAGTTTATAACTTTTTCTCCAATTAAAACTTGGAACAGAAGAATTATTACTATGATCCAGGCTCTGGCAAAATTACAACGAACTCAAATTGGGGTTACATCAATCTGACATTAAACAAAATGAAAAATGAAAAAATAAAAAATTAAATTAAATTAGATTATTACATGAAATTATAAAAAGAAAAACCTGTTTGGCGAGTGAAAGAGCGTGATACTGCATTCGAGGGCTGCGTCCAATGTCGCCCAAAACCACCACACACGCCCTTCCTCTTCTTCCTTCCTTATTTTCTTCGCTTTTCCCTTCGGTTTTCAAATTGAAATTCAAAAAAAAAAAAAAAAAAACCATTCAGGAAAATCCAATTTTCTCAATCGGAAACGATTTTCCGGGAAAATAGAAAAGAAAAGAAAATCTCACCAGCCATTTAACGTATCAATGGAAAATCAAAATATTTTCGCAGTTGGTAGTGATGCAGAGTAGTCAATGAAGTAAAATTGAAGAGAGAAGACGAAGAAACGAAACCCCGGGTTCGGGTCCGATCTAAACCCGACCGTGGAATTGCTGATTTGACCCGAATTAAACTCGGGCCGGGTCGGTGGTGAATTTGTAATTTTTTGTCCATTTCATGGCCTTATTTGAAACTGAAGCAGTTCCTTCACATGAATACAGTATTGGAGAATTGAGTTTTTGAACATCAAAATTACACATGATGGAACGCAAACAGAATCAAACTCCACAGGGTTTGAAATTAACCAATAAAGTTTTTATTTTTATTAATTATTGAATGCATATTGTTGGCATTTACTATGATTCTGTGGGAAAATTTGCAGGCCAAACAGCACGAGTTTTGGTTGAGTTTTTGGAGGTGGCTATTACTTGTGTTGTTTTTCTCAAAGGGGTTTATCCTTCAGGTTGAAATTGCATACCCATTATTTTATTTTATTTTATTTTTCTGTTTGGTTGCTGGGAAAAAGAAAAGCAATGATTTTGACTGCACAATGCACATTTTTAGTTTTTATTTTATTTTATTTCTTTCTTCCCTTGATTTTGTAGTTCTTGGTTACTGAATAGTATAATTGATTAGAATTAATTTTTTATTAATTGGGTTTCTGGGTGTGGAAAAAGGTGCCTTTGAAAGGAGAAGGTATATGAATGTGGTGGTTCAAAGGGCTTTGCATCCTCAGCTTAGATATTACATACATGCTACTGTTTCAGGGCTTCTTCCATTTTTACAGAAGGTTGGTCTTGTTGGTAATTTTTTTTCTTGATTTTGTTAACTCAACCTTGAATTAGTTGTTGTTGTTGTTTGCTTTTCAATCAGAAAAATAACTCAAATGAGTATATATTGTGTTTGTTGTTTGGTAGTGGCAATGTAATATTGCTTCTTTGCAGTAAAATATAAACTTCATTAATAGTGTTGTGTTAGGACTAACCTCTGAGTAATCTGGAGGTTTAGACTTCGAGCTTCGTTCATCCCTACTTACCTAGATACAAAGTAAAGTTACAAAGGAAAAAAAAAAGGTTTTGTTTTATAAAAGTTTACCATTAGATCGGTGCATCAACTTAAATTAGCCATCCTCAACTTAACAACCGTACCTATTCCAGGCATAGTGAAGATCACATTTGTTGGGTAGGAATTCAAATGCAAACAGACTGAATTTCTGTGGCTTCATTATTGTGGACAAGCTTTTTCTTAAACTGGTTTTGAGCTTTTTCGCTTAATGCATATATGTATGTTTTGTTGTACACTTGTTCAACAAGACAGTACAATAGATTGCAGTCAATCTGTTGTTTTAAAGGTGCAATCTTTTGCTAGAGACTAATCACTTCAATCTTTCAATTGGTTATATAGTATATTATGATAAGTTCCCTTGAATGCAAAATGAGGACATTTGTTTCAATCAATGTATTTCTTTTCTTTTTGCCACACAAATTATATCAAGAGGAGGGATCTTTTGACTCTGCTGTAAGACTAGGAACTTTTACTCTCCATCTCAGCTGTTGATTTATGTCTATGTAATGGTTGTAATTTAGTTGGAATTGATAATTAATTGATTTAATTCAATAAACTATAACAATGTAATTAAAAATTGTATGTTATGATATTGTATGTTACAACCTACACCTAACTTAACACCTTGGAATCTTTGCCTTTTACTTGCTATTAATATTGATAAGAGTTCAGTGGATGGACAATATGCTTATTTATATAAGAAACAATTGAAGGTTGTGATATATTAGATAAGTCTTGTTTCTCTTGTCATCAATATCAAGAACTGTTATTGATATAAAAGTAAAAAAATAAATAAAATCCCCATTAAACCCTGACTAGCAAGTGTAAGGGGTGAGGGTGAGGGAAATCTTTGTACGCAATCTTACTCTTACATATATGCAAAGAGGATGTTTTCCGGATTCGAACATGTGACTTTTCAGTCACAAAGGAGCAGCTTTACTACTGCTCCTTCCTCGCTTTCTTTATAAAATATATTATTGTGCATATGTTTTATGTTAGGACAGATTTGTGGGGCAGATTTGTTTTTTATTTGTTTCCTTAAATTTAGCTCCTTTTATCAGAAAGTAAATTATTCATTGATGGGCCTTTGCAAAATGGATCCAAGTTGATAACAGAATTGAGGATTAAGTTAGAGGAGAGAGAAAAGAAAAAGTGTCTAGGAGGGGGCTATCATATGGAGGTGGACCATGAGGTGGTGGGGAGGGCGCATGAATTGAACAATTTGGAGTTGGGAATTGGGATCTCTTTAAGAACTAGGTTTGTTGGTCTTGCAAAGTGAATCTGGGTCATTTTCCTTGTGTTTTTAGCTTGTATTTTTCTGCATTTCTTCTCTTCCGAGTGTGTAGTCTGTCTTTATTTTTTGGCCACTGTTTTATCGTGTTGGAGTCTGTATTTTCATTCTAAGGTTGAGTGCTGTTGCGTGTAGTCCAATTGCAGGGGCTGTTTTTAATCTTTTGCTATTTTTTATCTTTTGGTGCTAATCAAATTTTACTGGTACCATCATTCATATAGGTCTAAATAATGTAAATACTTCATGTACATTGACAATCAATCAATAATAATCAGAATTCCATCTTTCAAGTTGTTATCTAAGCTCTCAATTTGGGAGACTCTTTTCTACTGCCATAACCCTTCATTGTTGACCAACTAGCCTTCTCGCTAGGTTCTCAGTGCCTTCATCATTGGGCTTCAAGTGCACATTTGTGGCTATAACATAGCTCAGCCATATCCTGTACCTAACCCATCAGAGCAAGGACGCCCACTGATACCCACATCTCCAATTGGCCAACTCTCAGAGCCATGCTAAACATCTGTGCCTCCATGCGCATGTCGTCCTTCTGGCATTTGTAAGCCATGTGCGACCATCCAGTCGTCCATTCACCTTGTCATTGGGCCCATTCTGTTTGTCAGCGTCTTTTGCTAGAAAATGGTCAGCAGCTCTAGAGTCAATAACCCATGATTCACTAGAATTAGTACTAAAACCATGAAAGGACTAAGAGCAGAGGTTATTACTAGTCACTCAAAAAAGGTGGAAACATGTCCAAGGAAACATATGTCGATGCTGATTATGCAAGATCAGTTATTGAAAGACGTTTTTTTGTCGGAATTTAGTAACATAGAAGAGTAAGAAACAAAATATGGTTGCTTGGTCAAGTGTAGAGGCAGAATTTTGAGTTATTTATGGCACAAGGGGTTTGTGAATTATTATTGTTGAAAATTATGTTAGATGATCTTAGGATAAAGTATTAAGGACCTATGAAGTTGTTCTATGATAATAAATCCTTCATTAGTGTTGCTTATAATCTGGTTCAGCATTATAGAACAAAACACATTGAGATTGATCATTACTTCATCAAGGAAAAATTGAATTGGGGCGGATTATGATAGGACCCAACTTAATAAAGCCCAATATGGCAAGGTGTTGCTGTGTCACAGCCCAATACTGATGATGTATCACAGCCTAATGAGCATGCTGAGTCAGCTTGTTTGTTAAGAGAGTTTGTTACACATGCTGAGACGTTAGTTGATAAAAAGGGGACGTGAAGAAGGAATGGGTACCATGGAGGTCAAGGAGATTGTGATAAGGACCAACTTAAGAGACAATAACAGAATTTGATTTAAAGGAATGAAACCAAGTATTCATCTCTCTTATTTTGCTTAACAGCAATTTCTTTACAAAATAATAAATAACTTGAAAGAAAATATATAATTATTAGGAAAATCACAATGCGAAAATAAAGATAGTTGTGGAACACATATGAGAGGTTCCACTCTCTCCCAATCCCAACAAAGGGCCAAATATAAATAATTTCTCCCTGATACCCATCTATCCTTGCTTCCTCCCCTTTATATAAACATCCCAGATACTCATTATTTAGTCACCACATCAGCATCATTAGGATTAGCCACCACGTCAGCATCATTTGGATTAGGATTAACCGCCATAGCATCTGAAACCACTGGGCCTTTATTTGCTCGTGAGGCGCTTGGGTTTGTATCAGATTGCTATGGCAAAGTGGGAGATCTCAGGGCATCTCGAAAGCCCCTGAACCATTTACATTCTGTTAACCTTTTCTTTATTTCTTTCTGCACAATCTGAGTTATAGCAGCACTATAGCATGTAATCAGATTTGTTACTTGTAATCCATGTTAGTTTTACTGCGAGGAGAAATATATAGAAGGATTATTCTGGAATTACTGTTGTTTATACTTTAGTTCCTATCAGATTACTATTCCATATATTCCTTCAAGACTTCAAATAGCATATGTATTGACTAGATGGCTGTCCACAGAGAGGTTTCAATACCTCAGTAGTAAGCTGGGAATGATAGATATTTATTCACCAACTTGGTGAGAACATTGTAAATATAAAAGAAATGATGTAATTATTGTAGATTTTCTTTTATGTTAGGTTCAATTTGTAGGGCAGATTTGTTTCTTGTTTATTTCCTTAGATTTAGCTCCGTTTTTAGGAAAGTAATTATTCATATAGGTCTATATAATGTGAATACTTTCTGTATATTGACAAGGAATCAATCAATAATATTCAGAATTACATCTTTCAATTGGAACTATGTTTCATATGTCATGTTCTATAACACTGCATAGAAGATATACAGCATCTTTTTCTGCTTTAAAATTTTTGCAGTAATTGTGTTAATTCTCTAGTGATTAGGCTGTGAGTTAGCTTCTAATTACCTCCATTCATTGATTCTAGTCAAGGTTTAAATTAGAGATCAAGTATGCTGCTCATAAACACAATTTCTCTCAAACACACTTTGTGTCAACAGGATTCATTAAATAATTACTTGTGATTCTTCTCAGAGATATGTGATGTTGGGTAGTTTTTTTGCAGAATATTTAAATAAGTCAATAGATGACTGAAGGTCCACTATCCTATACAAAAGCACACTTCCTTGTCACATCCAACTTTCCTTGCTACTGCTTTCTTTTGGCATGCTGATTTTTATCCATTACCTTCCATTTACTAGGGAATGGTGGAAAGAGTAGCTGTTATTTTCTTCAATGCTGACAATGTTCCACTGGAGAAATTTGTATTCAAGCTTGCAATGAATCAGTCTTATGGTTCAGCGGTGGAAGAGTTTGATCTTGAGTCCTCTCTCAGATCATTCCTGGTCAAGCTGTCAATCTCAGCATCTCTTACTAAGAAGCTTCCTCCTGGTAAATGCGAGTATAGTCATGCTGCAAAGAATCCTGTTTCTCTTTTCCTTGTTTTCTTTTTTGACTTCATCCTTTGCTCTTAAAAAAAAAAGGGCCGACGCAGTTCAATACCCACTCGTGAGTGTCTGGGGAAGGACATACGAGTCAAGTCTTACCCCCACTTTTGCGGAGAGGCCGAGTCGAAGCCGGGACCTTGGACATCACGGTAAGCATGCTTACCACTGAGCCAAGCCGGCCCTTCGACTTCATCCTTTGCTCTTATTGTTGTAAATTTGTAATAATCCTTACTCTTTACACAAATGAGCATGCATGTGTGCACATTCACATGCCCTTATCTTGTCATCATTTTTAGTTCATATAGATTGCTAGTTTTGAATTGAAGAGAACGAGCCTGGAGCAGTGATAAAGCTGCTCCTTTGTGACTAAAGGATCACGGATTCGAATCTGAAAAACAGTCTATTTGCAAATATGTAAAAGTAATGCTGCATACAAGGGTTGCCCTTGCCCCTACTCTCGCTAGTTGGCGTTTTTAATGGGGATTGCTAGTTTTGAATCAAGTAGCAGTGGTTTAGTGCTTTTGTCTTTGATACATTTGCTGAATGTTGTTCTTTGGTATATGTATAGAACTATAGACCAGACCCCAGGTCTAAACTTTTTATTTCTTCTCTAAACAGGTTGCAGGTGGGAGATTACTGCTTATTTTCGATCCCTTCCTGAGACTGGTACAAGCAAAGAAGCAGACTTGTGGACCTCAACTGACACAAAGCAGTGGCAGCAGCCTCCACTTATAACCCCTATCAAGTCAATGAGTAGTGAACCTCTGTGTTTGCAATTGTACTTGGAGCACCCAAGTTTATCAGAAACAATGCATTGAGAAGGAACTCAAAGTTGTAGTACATATATAAACATGTATGGTAAGAAAGCAGAACCATTTTTTATTAGAATTTCATATCTGAATGTTTTTTTATTTCAATGTTTTTTCTTCATTAGATAATCAGCAAAAGTAGGTATACATGTTTCTATAAACATGTTTTTAGAGCGAGTATAGAGCAGTGGTAAAATTATTTCTTTGTGACTGGAAAGTCACTAATTCAAATCCAAGAAACAATCTCTTTATAATTATGCAATGGTAAGGTTGAATATAAGAATTGCTCTCACCCCACTCTCTCTAATCAGAGTTTAATAAAAAGTGGTTTTTATCTGCGGCTTGAATGGTTGGTATCTTATGTTGGAATTTAACAATATATTATTTAAATGGAAGATTATGAAGGCACATTATTAAATGAGAATGATGTAAATTAGGTTTTGTTTGGCCATTTTTAAATTCAAGTAAAATTTAAAGATGTAAATTAAAAAAAAAAAAAAGCAAAATCATTTAAAATCATAAGGGAGATATACATAATTAATAATTATAGAGTACTGGTGTTCAACTAAGACTAGATCTTGAACAATTTCAAGGACGCATTCCTCATATAAATTTGATAGACATAGAAGAATAAATTCTCTCGTGGGCTGGGCCAGTTGGCCCAAGGTTGAAACCTGAATAAATAAATTAAAATAAGGCACACCTCTTTTATAGACAAGGCCAACCAACACAAGATATGACCCATGGGCCAGTCATTTAGGGGCCATTTTGACAAGAGCATGTTACCTTTTGAACAGTGGAGGTTAAAGGAATTTTTGTGAAAAAAGGCAAATTGATATACTTTGAAATTTTAAAATTAAAGAAAAAATGCAACTTAATCCTTAATGTTATGATTTAAAATGTTTGAATACTAAGGTTGTAGGTGTATACTGTTTCTAGACATTCTAAAGCTACTTTTGATTATACAGAAAGATCACATTATCTCATTAGGTACATCTGTTTGCACATGCAATGGTCATTTTTTTTGGGACTAGTGGTTGGAAAGCATGTTCTCAAAACTCTGGCTATTTACAAGCACTAGCGGCATGCATTTACATGCTCACTTTTTGGCGTGTTTTGAAGGTGTGGTAGAGAAGATTGTAGTAATGTACTTTATGGATGGAAATTGGACAATGTAGAAGCACCATGATTAATGTTTTATTTTTTTATTGGTCATTTTTACTTTAGACTTCATAATCACGTTGTTTTAATTGGTATTATCTGCTACCTCAGCCACTTTTTCATGCTTATTGGGTAACATTATTGCACCGTTTTCTCTCATTTTCAACCATTTTTCTTGGTCTGCTCATTTGTTCAACCATGATGGTATTTTTAAAATGTTTGAGATGAATAATGGTTCTTCTAAATATTAAACTTTTTGTTATATACATTCTCCTCTAAATAATATAATAGATGTTAAAAAGAGCCCATTCAATGATTCCAAGAGTTGAGGTTTTTACATAGGGATTCAATAATGATATTCATACCGAACATACACCAAAGAAATAGACATTAATGGATTTTAAAAGACGCAAATAATTTTAGTATACGGGTCTTGGAGCAATGGTAAGATTATTCTTTTTAATTGAAAAATTATAGGTTCGAATATGAGAAATAGTCTTTTTATAAAAATACAAAGATAAAACTATGTACAATTGAACTTTATCATAACCGTCACAAGTTGAGGAGTCTTCTCATTATCAAATCTAGCGTATCAATAATCAACACTTCATCTATTAAGCTTATGCAAGTTGCATAACTATATATTATAACAGGTATCTTATACTAAAACATGAACAAGCAGTCACTAGATGGCATACTTTCTTTAAGCTCTTGTCACAGCATCTTTGAGGCTATTAGCCACTTTTTATGAAACACTTTTAAGAAAGAAGGCCATTAGCACGTGACTAGTTCAAATCAAATGAAGACCTTTGTTTTTTCTTTTTGGGTTTCTTTTCCTTTTTACTATGTAAGAATTGGAAAAGATACTCATGTTTAAAGGAGCAACATCAACTTAAGAGATAGATCTCAGAATATATATTTTTTTGGATAACATATATAGATCTCAGAATATGACTTATATTAGTTTCCACTTGGAATATTATTTGAAGAACATTGATAGATAAGCTTCTAAGCAAACGAATACGGTTTCATGAATTGTCTCTTAACTAGGGACTCCTTTATGTTCTATGCTTTAGTGGATTTGTTGTCATTCAAATTCTTCCACTTTGTATCCTGATATGATACTTCATTGAATAAAGGTGCTACTTTATTCCTTCCTTCTAGCAATTTTTTGAACTTGGTATATTTTTTTAGTGCATCAAGTGTCCATCATTATGATTTTTTTATTTATTTGAGAACCCTTTTAACTTCACATAATAGTTCATGCATCCAATTTAACAGATGAATTGACCTCACATTCAATGTGGGGCATCCAAAAGCATTTGGAAATTAAATCCATAGCCATCAATTTAGGTGATATATTTGCTTAAGTTATCCTTTTACATTGAATTATGACATGTCTAAGTTGTATAGTACATATATACATATATCACGAAAGCTTCTATAGTACCAAAGTGGACCTCATCAAATGGTCACATAGATACCTATCCATCCTAGACAGAAAATCTACTAAGGAACAATGATTTGTCTTATGATCATTTTTGTAGCCAACAATTATTTAACTTTAAAAAAAAAAAAAACTTTTGAGGCATTGAAAATTTTAGGGGAAGAGTAGATATTAAAACTTCTGATTGTGTGGTGAAAAAGGGATAGAGCAAAAACTTCTCTGATGAAAATGTCAGATACTACACATGCAGAGTGCTATCACTCCCATTATTAACACACAAAAAACAAGCTTCCACTTCACTCTCTGATTTGCTAATAACAAACCCAAATGGTTATTTTCTTTCTTCCCTGACTTTTCTTGGTTGCACATCAGTGGTCCCACAATTTTAATTTTGTTCAATCAAAATCCCTATCAATTGTGGTTGGTCAGAACACACTTTAAGGCCTTTAATTATTTTCTCTCCTCAAGCAAACTTAAACAATGTAATTATTATTAGCCCCATATTTTTTTAATGGGAATAGAATTTTTGCTTTTACTCATATCATTATCACTCTCTTATCTTCTCAAATGCTCAAGTCCAAAATTCATGAACAAGGCAAAGGCAGTGTTTCATAAGGGTTTTGCAACCCCATAAGAAATTATTGTTATTATTATTATTTGGCTAATGATCTACAATATTAAACTATAAGAATGGAAATAATGTATCAAAATCCACTGTTTTAAGGGTTACATATAATGCATTAATTATTTATTGGCTCTGTTCATAAATGTCATTTTCAAGTTTCAAAGCATGTAAACCAATAAATAGGATACATAACTAAAAGACACGCATTTCGACGCTTGTGCATTATGTACTCTTACGTGTCTGTAGCACACACTTGTCTGCTTCGCATGCATATCCATGTTTTCGTTTTTTAGTTAACATTACTATCAAACAAGGGCCTCTATTTCAGCATCCCCATGTGTTGTCATTGTGCATCACTAATTAAACACCTACTTTGTATTTTACCACATTTTTAAGGTATGTAATTATTTGAGGTTATCTTTAGACTTTAGCTTATAAGATCAGTGTTTCTCATGTCGTAAAAAATAATTTTATCTTTTATACACATATTCAATGTGGGACTAAGCGAAGAAAAGATAAATAAATAACTCTATATATTTTTACGTGTATAATGTATAGGAGATAAAATTATATCTTACAAATTTTTGTGTTTGAATTAGAGTTAGTGGTCCATTTCATTTACAACTTTCTCTATTAAGATTTTTTTTATTTTTTTTCCAAATTGTATCTCAGAGATGTTAAGGGCGGTAGAAACAATAAATTATGAATTGCTAGTTTGTGGCAATAAATTATTCAATAGAGAGGTCAACAATGATCTGCATCTACATTTAATTTTATGCGTATGTATCATTATTTATTGCTAGGATATCGTCTCACCTATATAACATCAATGAATGATAAGCACATGGAGAGTGTTAACCTCATACTACACATTCTGTGATGACAAGGTGGGGGCAAGTCTAAGTTGTGCAGTCACTATCTGTTATTCCCATTATAAGCCTAATAGAGTAAGATATTATCAAAACAAGGACATTGCTTGATCAAATAGATCAGATTGTTATTGCCCTTCAAGTGGATCCTAGTGTTATTGAGGCCCAACACATTAAATCACACATGTCCTTCTTTTGTGCAATATGGACCTATTTGTTTTGTCAGAAGTACAATAAATTAACATTTTAGGTTGGGAGATATCATTAGAAGCTTCAAGTGGCAAATGGGTAGTTGATAGACTTGACCTCAATTATGAGAAGAATTTTGGTCATCCTGATCACCATTAATTCAGTGGTCCAAATCAATCAGAATAAGACAACTATTGAAGAGAGATAAGAGAGGAGAGAGGAGAAATAAAAAATAAATTTTTGTACAAATATTACTCATTCAATGGAAGGACCACGTAAGGTCTAGAGTACCAATTTTTTTTCCCTCAATTATGAGTAAGTAAAAGTGATGGCAATTGAAAATATTATTGGTTCTGCTAGAAGACAATTCCAAGAAGGACTATGCTTGTCACATAATTGTGACATACTATGTATCTCATATTGTAGGGCATCCCACTAGGGCCAATAAAGAAAACCACAAAAAATATTACCAATATCAAAATCAAAATCAAGGGTCTAGTTCTATAATGTTGTTAAGATAGGATTGGAACATGAAACATGCTACTATTTTAGTCCCATAGGCACCAAGAGTAGTATGCCTGCCATCCAAGTCTGAATTAAAGGGGTGACTATGATATTGCATTAGATGTAACCTTTTTGTTTTTCCATTGATCCTTCCACTAAATAATTGAATTATGAATTGATTGGACATGTTAATAGTGGAAAGAACATTGAGGAGACAATGCTTAAGAGTGAACAAATTATAATCCCTCTTTTTAAAGGATGGGGGAAAAGGAAAAACTGATGGTGCGCCTGTTATTTGACTTAATTATGGTTTTAACTCTTTTTTATTTTTTACTCCAAGAAAAAGAAAGAGTGAAAAACACAAGCTCGAGTGATTGTTGAAAACCTATAATAGGAATCTACCAGAGTTATACTAATAATAAATTGGAGTGTCAATTCCAACAAGAAAAAATTTATGGTCCATTATCAGTGTGGGCCTGACCTTCCTCATTCGCCAGAAGCATTGTGGGCAACACAATATGATGCACTCCCACATTGATGATAATACCAAATATTTTTTCCCTTCATATATTCGGTCCAAAAGTTATAGCTGGTCGATTCTCAATTATGTCAATCTCAATTCTCTAGCTCATGACTCAATGTGCGACTTTCGTAAAGAAAGGGAATAGGGGAAAATATCGTTTTCTTATATATATATATATATATAGTTAATTTTTTCTACAAACACTTTAAATAAATTATGTATAGTTTGCGATTTTAATTATTCTGACTGATAAGATATAATTATAATAATAAAGTCTTTTTTTCTCTTCTTATATATTGTTGGTTGACATGGCCAAAAACATAATAACTTTACCATTTTAACTGTGTCTTATTTATAAGACATAATTAAAATCATGCACTGCAAATAATTTATCTAAAGTAACTATAGTTAAAATTAACCTATAAAACATAGTTAAAATCACGAATTGCAAAGAAGATTATCTAAAGTAACTTGAATCAATTGATATAAATAGAATCCAAACTAAAGCTTGAATAAAATAATTCTAATATATAGTGGGAATAGGGTTAGATAGTACATATCTATGTCAACCTGGCTATTGATTGGAGATCATTTCACTAGAGTAACTTGAAATATTTTATGACATGTTTAGTCCAATCCAATCACAAAGAAAAATCCTATCTATATGACACTAGATTTCATGAGTGCCCACGTAGCTCAACCAAAGAGCAACCATGGGGGTTTAGTGTTTAGCTTTTGGACAAGTGCCTAATGTAGACAAAAAGGAACAATTAAAACACTTTTAGACAAAGTCCCCATTGATAAGAAAGAAAGGGGGAAGAGTGAGAAGAAGGGTGGCAAAGGCATAATCATTTCACCCCAAGATGGGGGAGTTTGGTTTGTGACCACAAACTCCAAGAACCCCATTAATGGGATGAGTAAGCCTAGGCGGCCTTGGCACATGGATATTATGTTAGTGGGGGAAGGTGATGTTTACACTTGCACACACCAATCTTTCTAAAGGCCAGAGAAAAAAGAATAGTTAACAATGTTCCTCCTTTTTACTCTCATGTTTCTTTAATTTCCCTTTACCATGTTTCATTGATAGTGGAAGAGGGGGCTTCTATATTCAAAAATGCAATAAATTATATCCTTATCTTTAGCCTTATTCCACCTATCGCACCAAATCAATCCTTGTAAAGTAGACCCATGGCAGGTCATTCAAATTCCCCTATAAAGAAACTTTCATTATGTGAGATATGATTTCTAGGTGAATGGTTTATGCCTCTTTCTTTTGGGACCTTTTGGATTCTTAATTGCTTAATTATCTTGACCCACCATGCCTTTTCTTAAAAATATATATATATATACATAATCACCCCATATCCTTACAAAGTAAAATCAGAATCAGAAAATGTGTGACATAATATATATATGGGATTTATTACTACACACATAAATTCAAGATGAGTCCCACTTTATTTTTTCTCTCTCTTCCCCTAAAAATGGATCTCACCTGCATCAATGAGTGTGAAGGAGATAATACATATCTTCTACAACATAAGAAAACTATTCCCCTATATATATATATATATATATATATATATATATATATATATATATATATATATATAATAAAATAGAGGAAATTGAAAATGTTACATGATCAAGCTTGGTTTCTTTTTCTTTGCATTTATATTGAGAGAAGGAAAACAAAAGCCTCATTCACATTAGCTTAAAAGGAAAGACAATGAACCTTAAGATAATATCTATTGAGTATGACCATCAGCATTAATTTCAGAAAGAAATGTAATTATTTTAAAGTTAGGTCGACCTCAAATAGCAATATGTCATTGGTGATTGAAAACCAATAATTTCTTTCTTCGGATTTCTCAATGCATTTCACTGTGGCACCTTTAGACTTTGAGATTCACAATTGTTATGAAGAAGGAATTAATTGGATATGCTACATTGGGAGCCAGCTTCATTTCAAATTCTAGCTTAACCTAGGTTTTATCTTCTTCTTTTTTTCTTTTCTTTAAGTGACTTGTGATATGGGAGAGTAGTAGTGGGGTCCTCCTTTTTAAAGAAGAAAACATGTGTTAGGATAGAACAAAAGGAAGCAACAAAATCAATTCTATGATGATGGACTAGTACATGAGTGCCCCCTTTCACAAGGGAAGAAAGTTAGGTTCTCCATCATGGACCCCCCATGCCTTCTTTAATTTGATCCATATTCTATGCTTTGTACTATCCCAATACTTGGAGCAGGCCCACCCAACCCCCCAACTGAAAAATTTGAAATGTGTATATCACCGATATGGACAACTTATGTGACACACATTTCTAACCCTTTTGCACCAAGTCTAACTCATCTACTCATTCTTGAACAAGAAAGATAATAAAAGAAAGCAACATGCCATGGCTCTAGATACTTAGAAGGGTTTCCTATCACCTTAGCTCCTTTATATATATACATACATATATATATATATATATATATATATATATAGGGTTTTATAATTCTCATTTAACATGAGAATTTGAATTTTCCTACACACCCTTCGATTTTCATGCCAACGTGGGTCCTACGCATAGTTTTTTCTAACATACGGGTCCCACATATTTTTTGTCTCTACAACATGAGAATTCAATTCTCATGTTGAATGAGAAATATAAAACCCATATGTGTGTGTCCATTGGTTATGTATCATTGTCCTAAATTAGAGGGTAGGTTTTCTCCACACACAAAAAATTGGAGGGTAGGTGCGTAGTATGTACATGACTATGGATTTGAACCTGCCTTTGATAATTCTCAATTGCACAATTAACTATTCATATGAGTGGATAGATAAAGATGTTTAATGTGAAATGTACTCACCAAAATGAATATAATTGGGAGGACAAGAAGATGGAGAAGGTGGGAAGGAAAGGTTTTGACCCCACATAAAATTGATGTATGATTCTATGCAGAAAAGGGAGCAAAGCAATGAAAGTGGTTTGGTTTATTCACACGTCTATGTCTTAAAAGTGAGACATGGAGCACCTTGGTTTAGTGTTTGTTGTTTTGCCTTTCCCTTCGGCAATAATATTATTCATTCATATTGGTATGGGGCATTTGTGATTGGTTGAAGTTTGATGATTTGCGTAAAGGCATTTTAAAGATTGGAAATTTTGGGGGATTCCAATGTGCAATGCACCACTCAACCAAAACACTTTCATGAGATGTGCCATTTGACAAACTCAGTACTTGAAATTATAAATTCCCTCGTTTGACACATCCTAATTATCTTCAAAGACACCATTTTAGACAAAGTTACCATTTCTTTAATCAACAAAGAGGGGTCTATATAATATAGTTTGGATTTTTAAATTAATCATATATTCCTAAGTTAAACCATCACCATCACCATCAATTGAACCTTGATGACGATATGCAAATGGTCCCACACACATTCATCAATGTGGATGCACTAAAAAAGGATTATGCTTATTAGGTTTAAGAGCTAGACAACCGTCCTTCACAATTGCAAGTTACATTTTAATTCTTCCAATCAACTATGCATGTTCATTATTATATTAGGGTTTTATAAGAGTTATGTTGCAGTAAAAGTGATTGTATTATGTTATAGAGATTCGTTTTACGTGTCGGAGTTTTTTTTTTTTTTTGCTGCGGGCTCCACAGAATGTTGTGTGTGTAAGAAATTTTTTATTATAATGTTAAATGATATATGATAAATCCTTATATTTATCGGTGTTCTTTTCCTTATTTATGTATGTTAAATTGATCCAAATGTTCAAATCATGCCTAGGTCAAATCATGTTTAATCCTTGTGTTTACTTTAAAAATTAGATCAAAATTCATTGTAACCAATATGGGGTCCATGATTGCTCATACTGCTTTAAGTAGACGCCTAACTAATGATGCCAAACGTTGAAAACAAATTCATCAACTTCTATATATATAATTTGAACTCATCACCTCCTTTGAAAATAAAAGTGAGTAAAAAAAAAAATTAAAGATAATGATCGTTCATTATGTTGGTGATTCAACCACTTCAATCTCTTAAATAAACTTTTGGCATGCACATTGCAGCTTTTAATCCAATATTCGTAGTTCATGGTTGCAAAATCAATAACATATAGCTCCAAAATGAATGCACGAAAGCATATATTTTTTTTATTAAAATGTTATATGTTAGTACTTAGTACCCCCTTTCTAAGCAATTAGAAGACAAGCATATGACATAGTAAGACAACGACCTCTCAATTTCAAAGTACAATAGTTGGAAATTGCAATAAATAAATAAATGTGAGGAGGGAAAACAAACAACCACCTAGAATATGATATCTAACATAACAAGATTCCTAATTGGCAATCAAATTCAACACGGCACATTGATGAAAAATTGGAAATTTATATAGATCATGCATTTGGGTATCACTATATTATCCATTGCAAAATAAATAAAAAATAGTCAAAAATATATTTTTGTCTCAACGTAGGGTGAGAAGTGACCCAATTGAATGCTTCCACAATCAATAATTGAATAAAGAAAAATTAGTCAATTTCATGGTGCAAAGTATGATCCATCATATAAAGGTGGGTGGCACAGACAATTTCAAAGACAGAGAGAGAGAGAGAGAATGCTACTCAACGAGGATATGGGTTGTCAATGAATTATAAAATATTATAAAAAAAAACACTTATTTATATAAGAATTTTATAAGAGTTACGTTGTAGAAAAAATGATTGTGTTATGTTATAGAGATTTGTTTTGCGTGCCAGAATTTTTTTCTTTTTGCTATGGGCCCCACAAAAAAAAAAAACACTTATTTATATAAATGCTAGAAATATTCAATGGTTTAAATTGCAATCAAATGCAGGCCAAAGATTATGTCCACTAGTGTCAGAATTCTGAAGCCTGCCTGCAATACAATAAATATTTTTTGTTAAGATAAAGATTTATATTATTTTATAAAAGCATACCCAAAGCGAATCATTCTTGATTAGGTAATATATTGTTCACTAACTTTTGCCTAGATTCCTAGGTAGAAACATCCTTCCTAATTCTATATTTTATTTTCCCTTTTTTTTATAATTATTCAGGTGGTAAGTCCAACTCCACAAGCTAGGTGACTACTATTATTATAATAATCCTTTCTAATTTTGTTAAAAATATATATTTATAAACATTATTCTTTTAGTGATATGATAAACAAAGAGTCAAACGATAGCATGGATACGTTTTATGCCAATTCAAAATCGAAATTAAATTATTCAACCCAATAGATAAAATAATTAATTAGTTGATGAAACCTATATGGTTCATTTGATTTATTTTCGCTTTTTCTGCATATAAATTATTTGTAATAAACTCAATACGACGTTATTTTACGGTGGAAATAATGGTGTTTTTATAATTTTAATTTATTTCAAGATATTATAGTTTTTATAATTATAATTTTTTAATTTTTCAATCCCAAAATGAGTCATTTTAGAAGTAAATACAGATAAATTATCTGCATTAACTGCAGAAATATTTTTCTTATAAAAATTATGATGATATTAAATACATCTTTAAGCAATCAAGATTATGATGATATAAATTATAAAATTGACAAGATTATGGAGGATGAGTGGGAATCAGATTCACGTGTTTTAGAGGTCTGCCGGTCACAAAGGGACAGATGGTCCTAATCTTGTGGGGGCCCACAAGAGGCCCAAAGATCCCATCCTACAAAAAAATAAAAAAATCAAATCTCCCCATTATTTTTGTGTTGTCCTTGTTAGGGACTCCTCACTAAATGCTACCTTTGGCGTTTGTACATGTCCTACGTGGGGTCCTTCTTAAGGGGTTGTGACTTGCACTGTCCCCCAATTACATCAAATCAACAAACATCATTTTTTTGCTTTTTTCCGTATGCATACATAAATCTCTTTTGGCCCATCCAAACAGTGAATTGAAGGGTACTGAGACACTGTGTGGAGGAGGGTGGTGGTGGTGACTTGTCCATTGATTTGGAAGCTTTGGCTCTTGAATTGCACAATGAACATGGAACAATGTGGTGACTAATGCTACCTAAGCTATCGCTGCTTTTCAAATGGACGGCACTATGTTCTTATTTTTTTATTATTAGTATTTTCTATTGGATGAATGTGACCACAGATAATAGGAGCTGATTCCAATGTGATATTTACCAACTACTTTTGCAATTTGACCCATTTATTTACTGGAAATCTCTGCTTCTCCTTTTACCCAAGAAAAAATATTCATGCAGCAATTAATTTTATGTATGTATTATAGATAGTATATAATTATAGGGAAGGATATTGTGACAATTAAGTTATGTTATTATCAAATGACTACCAATTAATCTCACCGTTATATCGATTATGTTGACAGTTATATTTATTTTTATCTTTGTAAGGTTATAATTTCCCATATTTAAAGTGAAAGTATTAAATATGAGAAATCATAACATACAAAGGTAGAAATAAATATAAAATATTAAATTTGGAAAATCATGACCATACAAAGATGGAAATAAATATAACAGTTGGATCAACATAATCGATCTAACGGTGAGATTAATTGGTAGTCACTTGATAGTAATACAACTTGGTTGTCGCAATATCCTTCCCCTATAATTATAATCATAAAATTATTTTTCTTTTCATCAAATTAGTTGATAATATTTGAGTAAAGAGAAAAATAATTATTATTATAACTATGTACTACATACATAATTATAATTGATTGCTGCAAAAAAATTTCTTTCTTTGTAGCAATAATAGAAAAAATGCATTAAATTTTTTGGGGTTGAATTAAATTTTCTGAATATCCTCATGTTTCATGTTGGGGAAAGAAGATTGTTAATGGGGCGGCCTGATAATTATTTAGCTTTTATTTTAAAGGTTTTTTTCAAGATTCAAATCCCTACTCTTTTAGTAGTTCAAATATGAATTAGATATTATGAATATTTCCATGATCCACGTAGGGAAAGACATATGAGACTTATCACAAGTCGGTAGCATAACAATTATTTAATATTTATTTCGGAGGAACGCCTACATTTTAGGGTTTCATAAGAGTTATATTGTAGAAAAAGTGATTGTGTTATGTTATAGAGATTCATTTTGCGTGCCGTAGTTTTTTTTTTTTTGCTGTGGACCCCACAAAATGTTGTATGTATAGAAAAAAAATTTGTGGTCATGTTAAATGATATATGATAAAGCCTACATTTTAACCGTTCATTCATCTTGAAACTCATATTATTAGTTAAATCAACCCTCAAAATGATTGCAGATGCTAATCTCCGACTTGTCTAAATTGTTGGACATTCCAACGGTGTTAAATTAATGCACTCTACCAAATGACATTGTTTATATATTTTTTATTAAACAATTTTTCGCATAGGGTTATTCTAAATTAACAAAGTATCATAAACTTAATTGGTGGTTTATATATAAAAAAAAAAAAGACTTTATTTGTGAAATGATATATTGATTGGAAGTCAAAAACTCACATAAAGACAAATATGAGGTTGATGATAGTCTTTATCATGATGTAATTTCATGAAGTCGATTATTGTTTCATGCCATTTTTCCTCTTCACCAAAATAATGCATATTACCCGTTGATTGAAACTTAGGTCCTACAAGTGTTGCCTTTAATTAAATTGATTTATATAAATGTACATCTAAATAACTTGTCACTCTGGTGTGGTTTTGACATATAGCAAAGCTAATAGAAGCGGTGTATTACGATTCACGATTCTCACAAGCGAGAAAAAATAATTTTAATGTCTCGTGTGTCATTTTCCATACAATGACATTTTGATTTTTATTTCTGTTGAGATATATAGTCCTACATTGGTTGTACGTGCAACTAATGTGCAGTTTATAAGGCCTTGGGCACTCCCATCCTTAGAACTAGTTTTTGGGGTGATGTATCCCAAGATTCTTTACATGGTATCAGAGTCTCACCATCCCTCACTTTCTCTTGTGGACTCTCTTAGCATAGGTAGGTTGAGCCTGTTGTATCATCCACTCTTTAAGTCCAATGAATTCTCGTGTGAGGGGACGTGTTGAGATATATAGTCCTACATTAGTTATATGTGCAACTAATGTGAAGTTTATAAGACCTTGGATACTCCCACCCTTTGAACTAGCTTTTGGGGTGGTGTATCCCGTTTACAATTTCTTTGTAAATGTTATAAATTAATGCAATAGAAATATAGAATGTACATGCAATTCAATCACATTATTCCATTTTGAGGATGCAAACGCGCTATATGCCAGCAAAATGTAGTTCTTGCATTCCAAATGAAGTAATACACACACAACGAATTTAAATTTGATGATTTGATATTTCACAGTGGATGGCTAGATTCACCTTTAACCTTTACATTTTCTTAGATATCCTTCAAATTACATAAGTCCTAAGAGAAAAACATCTCTTTATGTCTTGGATGATTTAATATGCGTTTAATATTAAAATTAATTGTTCACCAAATTAGCAGATCGCATTAATTAGATCAGATTCATTAAAACTCATTTATAACTAGTTTAAACATAGAAGAAGAAAAATATAAAATTAATGACTTGATATTTTCTAACTATTTATTTTTAATATTTTAATGGGATAAAATATTATACTTATATTTTTATATTTATTTTATTAACTTTTTTTCAATACTATTATATCATAATCATAATAAAGATTGGTTAAAATTGTGAATGGAAAGATATAGATAAAATATGTATAAAAAAATAAAAATAATATCTTATCCCTTATTATATATATTTCAAGTTAAGCAAATTTTTTAATGTAGTAAAAGAATCTCATCCTTTTTATCTTCAATGTAAGTAATCTATGCTTAATTCATACACCCCATTATTGTATCGATTTTTTTGTTTCCATCCTTTTACCATTATACACTGGTATTTCAGATTTAAATAAACTTGGTATTTCAACTGGAAGATTATCTTATTCATTGGGAGTTTATTTGGTATTTCAATTGGATGATTATCTCATTTATTGGAAGCCTTTAAATAGGCGCAAAGATCTGTAACAGTCTAACAAATTAAATACTACATTATCTAAAACATTCTATCTATGGTTATAAAAATAAACACCCTATCTACGGTTACAACGGTAACAAAAGCTATTCTCATAACACCCTATCTATGTTTACCTAGCTAATATACCGATACAAACAATCTACAGATTTCTATGTTATTTTTCTATTTGTTCTTATTTATAGGTCATTACATTATTTTTATTATTCAAACATTCACAGTTAGCTTGACATTCATTTATAAAAAGTTAACACATATTTAATAATAATATTATTAATTATTTATAAACGTTATTAATATAATTAATTTTATTGAAGAAACAGTATAAACAACATTATCCATTGTTTACATAAATCTTAAAGTGATATCGCTTGCCCAATAATATATTTATATCAATCAAATATACTATTTGCATGTAGATAATAATATATATGCTTGCAATCTTCAACATACATGCCACACTCTCAGGTTGCTCGATATTTTAGTTTTATGAGTAGTCATACATTCTCTCTCCATAACCCACTCCTTTTTATATTTTCTAATTTTCTCCAACCTAATTAATAAGCCTTCTCTCTGCACCGTTTATTTTTAATAACATTGACATATTTCATATTAATAAAAAGAAGGGCAAGATTTACACCAAAAAAAAAAGGGCAAGATTTTTAACAACAAAAAAAAAAAAAGCAGATATTCTTTCATCGTTGTAAGAGTTAGAAGTCTTACATTCAATCTTGATCATTGATCCACTTGTATTCAATGACTCACATTACTAAAAATTTAGAGCTTTAGATATAACTAGAATCAATGGACAAGATTAAAAATGTAACTTACACTGGTGTAAAATGATCTGATACTAAAAAAAAAAAAATTATATATTTACATTCAATTATAGTTACTCATATTTATCTAAATGACTTACGTATTTAATAAATTAGAATCATTTAAAAATAAAATAAAAATTGAATTAAAAATGAAAAGAGATTATACTTGTAATATCTTTGTCTTGCATTTTCTTACGATTATTTTTATTATCGTTTTGAATTTTTCTTATGCTATTTTATAATTATTTAATATTTTATTTTTATTTTTATCTTTATATAATTATGATTTTTCATATTTAATGTAAAGACATTAAATTTGGAGAATCATGACCTTACAAAGATGAAAATAAATATAATCATTTGATCCATATAATCGATCTAACGGTGAAATTGATTATTAATAATATTGGTATTGGTATCAAAAAAATCTTACCCACTGTATATAAAAAATGAAATTATTTTCTAACGCACGAAAAAAAAAAAACATCACTCTCGTTGCCTTATCGTAAAACAAAAAACGTGTCCAAGATCCCCACCTCCTTTGGGCATCATTGACTTCAATTACAGGTGAGTGGTGAGACATCTCACAAACAAAACAAAAACAAAATTACATAAAAAAGAATTGACCAATCACGTGTCGCTAACACGCATTTCAACACAAATTTCATTCTTATAATCTTCTTCTTTTCCCCATTTTCAAGGGTGAGAAAGAAGAAAAAAAATCAAAATACTGAAATAGTGCCCTTCCATTCGGAAAAAGCAGTTCATTATTCAGTCAGATTCAGAAACACAACCAGCACTGTTGAACAAAAACAAAAAGAGTAATAATAGCAGTGAACTTACCATTTTTAACCGCGTGCCGTGAAATCTCAACTGCAAGGGATCTTATTTTGTACAACTGTACCCGCATAATAATTAGTCAGTCAGGACCACCGTACCCACCTTGGTTACAGTAAATTTTTATTATTCTTATCTTATCCAGTATAATTAATAAATGAGTTTAATGTTCCTTTTACAATTTTAGAACACAGAATATTTTAATAATATTTATAAAACTCGAGTTTTATTAATGTTATGTTACATGATTTAAGTGTTATTTTTAATATTCATATAAAAAATGGAGAGAGAAAGTAAAATGATGAAAATAATGTTGTTAAAATTGAGATTTTAATTAAAATAGGAAGGAAATTAAAAAATTGTAAAACGTGAAATCATAATGTAAAAAATTCGTAAAAAATCATAAAAACGTGAATGCGTTTTGAATATTAGTAAAATCGTTTTGATTAAAAAAAATCGTAAAAATGTAAAATCGTAGTAATAAATCGTGATTTTAACGACAATGGATGAAAGAGAAAGAAAAACATTTAGACCCCATCTCTTTATTGTGTATGTAGGAAAATGATGTTATATCATGTTACATAATAAACATAAAATTCATTTATAAAATGTCTTGATTAAATACATTTTTTTGGATTAAATACATTTTTTTGTTGCTGTAAAATGACTATTTTCATGTAACAGTGATAAGAGAGGATATGAAGCTCATATGTAAATGGAAAGTGAAAAAAATGTTGGTGGTGCCAGCTAAAATTTGAGTCGACTACAAAATCTCGTTTCTGATATTAAATGAAAGATATAAAGCCTTTAACAATAATAGAAAATAAACTCTTTTATAATGTTTTATTAGGGTGATATAGACATAATGAGAGAATATATTTTTGGTAAGTATTGTTTGGAGTGAAAATTTTCAACAAGATACGGAAATTCATATTTAGGTCCATTCATTTTTAGATCCGAATTATGTTTGTGTTCGTAAAAATTAACTTAAATAAATTTGTATTATATGTCAATCCATCAACACAAAATTAATCTGCATTATAGATTATTGGTGTGATGTCATATTATAAATAAATTATTTGTGTTTTATCATATATCTTGTCAACTCGTATAATATTTAACATAATATGAATTTGCAAATTTAATGTTTCTATTTTAATGTTTCTCACTACTTTCTACATGAAAAATTGTTAAGTCTATTAATAATTTTTTTGTATAGATAGCCTATTCATAATATTTATTATTATGTCTATTTTGGAAAAGTATATAATTTTAAATTTTAGATTTTTTAAATTTGAAAATACATTTTTTGCAATGAAAAAATATATAATAATTTAAATTTAATATAAAATTATAAATTAAACAAAAATATATTTAAAAATATAAAAATAAATGTATAGTTGATAAAAAACTTTTAAATTTAAATTTCAATGAAAAAATTAGAAATGACATATTTATAATAAATTAAAATTTTGATTTGGAAAAATAATACAAAAATAAAAAAAATTCATACAAGTATTTTTTTATAAAATTAAAATAATTGTTTTAATTATATATGTATAACGAATATAAAATAATATAAAAGTTATAAATTAAAAGAAAAAAATAACTTTTTTTATAAAGTACGTGTAATTAATACAAAAGAATTTAAATTTAAAAAAACACATCTATCATTCCGTAAAAAACAAATTATAAAATCTAAATCACTATAAAAATGAATTACCATTCAGTGATCAATGATCATTCAACTCCTGCATCATCGTAAAAAGATGTTTGCCATTAAGTATTTAAAAACAATTAAGGTAAATGTTTTAAATATATATGTATAACAATTATAAATAAAAATTTTAAAAATTAAAATTTTCAAAAAATATGATTTTTAAAAAATAATTCCAAAATATTCACTTAAAAAATAAAATAAAATAAAAGAAAAAATTCGTACAATTATCATTTTTTAAAAAATGTTTACATAAACATGCTAAATATATATGTATAACCAATTTTTAAGAAATAAAAAATATAAATTAAATGCATTTTTCTTCTTAACCATAAAATGCTATGTTGGTTTAAGAAAAGTATAGTTATAAATTCAATAATAGTTTTTCAGAATTGTAAGAGTTAAAATTTAAAGATAGTGAAATGTTATTGAGTGGAAAAAAAACTAATATTTTATGTACAAGTATTTTTTAAAAAAAACATTAACATAAATGTTTTAAATATTTCATTATTAGGTTTAATTATTAATATTTAAAATTATTTTGTGTATGAATAAGATCTGTGTTATTGGATCTTTTTATTTGGTAATTAATTTTTGTGCACATGTTTTTTCTCCTATCTGTTTATCGTCATCATCTTCTCTGTCTGTGTTCAAAAGAATTTTAAATAAAAAAATACAAAAGAATTTAAATTTTTAAATTTAAATAAAAATGACATCTGTCATTCTATAAAAAAAATTATAAAAATTTAATCACTATAAAAATGAATTATTATTCAGTAACCATCCAACTCTTGCATCATAAAAAGATGTTAGCACTTAAGTATTTTACAAAGTATTTTAATGTTTCCCAATACTTTACAAAAGCCTATGAATAGTGTACATTATTATGTCTATTGGTTGGGAAAATATTTAATATTTGAAATTCAAACTATTTTAATTTGAATTTTTGAATTTGTGTGATGTTTTTGCAGTGGAAAATATATATATATATATATAATAAATTTAAATATAATATAATAGGGAAAAAAGTTTTGTATCTCCAAAAAAAAAAAGGAAAAAAAATTCATATAATCTGTCTAATGTTTATCGAAACGACGTCGTTTTGAGGTTGAAAAAAAAAAACAGAATGATAAAGACTATTATAACCCTGAAATAAATTAAAATTACAAAAACACCATGATTTCCGTCCCAAAATGACGTCGTAAAACATAGATAGATATTAATATAGACACGACTATAAGAATCTTTTTTTGTAGATAATTATAAAAACTTATTATAGGCTGATATAAAATGTTAACGGATATGACAATCACCATCTCATATTCTCATCACTTTTGGTGTTGTATATGAAAATAATCAATTATAGAATAATTATTTTTTATTTGCATAAAATACTGACACATTCTTTCTTTTAACGATTAAATAATAACAGATACTGACAAATTCACTTGTTCAAATTCAATTGCCATCCCTAACTATTAGTTGCTAGAGTGAAATTAGGTCGCACAGTATGCTCTTATAGTACACGCCTTACTTAACCATAACCATCTTTCCCTTCTCTTTTTCACTCCTCAAAACAGATCATAATCTCGACCTGCACGCTTCCGAAATTAACACCATCTTTTTTTTTTCCTTGAAAAGGGAGAAAACGCATCAGCATAATAAAACGCCGTTGTCCTCTCTACGCGATGTAGGGCTATCAATTTCGTCAATCACCCCAATAATCGTAGGAGGTTTTCCCAGACTTTTTCTTCACCTCACTCTCTCTCTCATATTTTTTTATTTCTTTCTTTAAAATAAATAATAATAATTTTTTATTTTTTTGGCAGTGTTGGAAACCACCGGTTTACAGTGTCGGGTTTCGCATTGGCCTTTGGTCCAAAGGCTGAACTCTTAAGAAATGGCCGTTGCAGGCACTCTTTAAAAAACAGCGACATTTGCGCGCGTGCGACGTGTCAGATTTTGCCACCGTTTCTCTACAAGGAGAACTGCTAGGGTAGAACAACCACACTTAAGAACACTAGATCATAAGGCTCCAATAGGAACATAAAAACACCATCAAATGCACACACAACATTGCAACCGCCAAATAAATACTTCACATTTATTGTTCCAACTTAATAAATAATTTTAAGAATTGTGTGTTTAAATTTAAGAAAATTTTTCTTTCCTTTCCCATAACATAACTTATCTCATTTACTCACTTTCATCTTCACATCTTTTTTTTTTTCTTTCTTGTAACAATAAAACCCATCTATTCTCTCTATAAAATAAAATAACTATAAGACTAATAAAACCCATTTAGTATAGGGAAAAATAAATCTTATATTATACAAAAATGCTAACTTCATGTCATACATACATTAAATATGAATCCCACCTATTTAAAAAAAAAAAAGAATAACACACCTTTTTATGGTGTGTATTGTATAAAAAAGATTTATTTTCTCATGCAACATGAAAAAAACAAATCCCTTTATAATATGCTTCACAAAAGTAAAATAATAAACTGGATAAATATAAGAAAAAACATTGCAATTATATTCTCTAATTTCTTGGCCAAACATTATATTGTATATATGCAAAACAACATAAGAGTAACACAAAAAGCATATAGACAAAATAAAAAATTGACATATTTTGGAATTTTAAAATTTCCATCTTGTGAAATATAGGTCTTTTTTTGTGGGGTTGATCAAGGTCCTAATTAATTTCTAAATTTAGGGCATGTTAACATGGACACTAGCAGTCTTGTAGGATTTACAGACAGGACAAGTGTGTAGGGTAGACCCACAAACAGTACAGAGACACAGGTGCCTGCACGGCAAAATCAGCACACACGACTCCACTTTCCCACAGTTCCTGCACAATCTGCTGCTGCTGCTCCTACTCCTACTGCTATTGCCAATGCTATAGCCACCACCAACTTCTTCCCCTTCATCCTTATCCTTCGCACCCGCGCACACTTCTAACGTGCGCCACCCTTTCACATTATTACTCTCGTAACCATCTTCGTGATGATCACTATCTGTACTGCCACAGTAGGATTGTGCATCGTCCATCACTGCCGTTCCGGCATAGGGCACGGTGGTGCCTCCGTCGACGACGGAGCTTCCGCCTCGTTGCGCCAGCAATTGCTCGAGGTTGGAGCGTAAAGCAATGGCGGTGGCTTCGTTGGTTTGTGCCAAGTCACGCCATATTTGATTCTCTATGCAAAGTGACTTCACCCTTTCTTCCAAAGCCCAATTCAGTTTCCCAATCTTCTCTATCTCGTCCTCCTTTGCCTTCAGCTTCTTCATAATGGTAAATTCTATTGCCTCCATGATCCTCATAGCTTGCCTCTTACGCTTTTCATGTATCTCCATTCTCACCTTTTCCATCTGAACATCAGAAAAATAGTAAGAAAGATCAGATTTTGAAGCAAACCCAGAAAAGTAAATTTGTGTATTTTTATAGGACTAATATAAAACTTACGTTTTGTACAATGAGATTGTCAACATCAAGTTGTTGTTGTTGAACCTGAAGAGTAATATCTTGGCCCAGAAATGAGAAGGAATTGAAACTCTTGTGAGGTTGAGTGGTTGGGAGGGAATAGATGTTAGTTGAATTTGAATCTTCCCTTGAAAAGTGAAGATTGTTGTAGCTGAGACAGCTATCAGATTTCACTGCTGTTTTCTGATGAAAAGAAGAATCTGCTACTCCTACATATGGCGGTGGTGGTAACAGAATCTCCCTCTCCCCAGTGGCAGTGGTGATTCCAGATAGTGGTAGCTGTGAACAATTATTACCCATCACCTGATTGTTGTAAAGATTGATGCTTGACTCAATGGGGTTCATCATTTCCCTGTAGATACACGTCACAACAAATTTAGTTTCTTAGACATTGCATAACCAGATGAAACAACAAAGAAGAATAGTATAGAGGAGAAAAAAAAGATACATACCAGTTACAGTTGCCTACGAGTTGAGGGTGGAAGATGTTGAGATGGCCAGCTTCAACAGCCATGTTGATGATCTATATATTTGCTTCAATCTCTATCTTTGTAACTAAGAAAGGATTCAATCTTTGTTGGTGTCTTCAGAAATTATGTATTTGTTGGGTCTTCACACTCTCTCTATCTGCGTTTATAGCGTGGGATCTTATTCGAGATCTTAGCTGGAGTGGTTTGAGAGAGCACTATGTGAGGGAAAGAAGGAGCAAAAGTACAAGTAGTGATAGAAAACTGAAGAGAGAAAAATGGCATGCAAATACGGGTGGCAGTGCTGTATGGTGGGGTTTTATTAAGGGTTTCTTTCGGTCCACTCATTGAATAATTTTAATTTAAAATAAATAATAATAATAAAAAAGACTGTGTTTTGTTTTAGTGGGAGATCTTTTTGTCTATAACCGTGACAAGAGAGATTTTATGAGGCAGGTCGTAGATATGGCCAATTTATAGGGGCATTTAGGTAATATGAATCCGTCTACATCCTAACTGGAGATCGGGTAACCAAGTTCCTTACCTCTACTTTTTCCTTTAACCGATAGTTAAATAGTAAAAAAATTATGGGGTTTGATTTCTTATATACTAATTTTCACGTGACTCAATCAGTAGGGGCGTCTTACATTTATTACAAAAAAAGAATTTGCACTTAAATTAATTGAATCTCATGTATCTCATGCAACATAGAAAATATTTTTCCAAAAATTTTAAAATTTTATATTTATTATGTAACATAACATAACTTTATTTTACACACATTAAAGAGGTGAGATTTATATATTTTTTTCTTTGATCATTCAACTTTCTCTCTTTTGTTGTGTTAAATTATGTAACATATTAATAAAACCCAAAATTATATATATTTCTATTAAAAAAATGAAACTGCCACGTAATACCTGCCGACTAGAGGTGCCGCGTGACACCGCTAGAATCCAACAAAGTTGTTTTTTGTTTAATAATTTTTTTTTTAATGTTGGTGTTTCTCTTCTATCTTCTGGTCGTCCAAGGAAGAACAACGTGAAAAAGGTAGGGCCCGCGAGTGTGGGGTTAAACACGTGTGTGGCAGGGTTGTGGGGGAACAGTACAAGGTGAGGCTGGTAGGGCACGTGCGAGCTGCCAGCGTGGAACCGGGCGTGGGACCCGGAAAAGAGAGAGAGAAAAAAAAGAAGAGTACGGTGTACCAGGTTCCAAGGGGAAGGGCTTTTTGGCAGTTTCCTTTTGATTTTGATTTTTTTTTAATTTTAAAATTTTGTGTGTGAAGAAAAAGTTTTGTTGCCTGTACTTTGTTGGTTGAGTCATGGTGGTAGCATGGGAAACGTTGCTCGAACCCAAGGACAAAGCTATATGCCACGTGTCCTAGTTTTGGGTTCGTGTGTAGCGTTTTGGTCCACACCCCCATTATGATGCACCTACGTCCCTTGTGGAAATTCGTGGCCCTTTGGAAATTTCAAGGCTCTTCACTCGGTCATTTTAGATGCTTCACGAGACTTTGGTTTTCTTATACTTTGTATGAACTCTACGATTATTTTCACTAATGAAGCATGAAATGAGTTAAAAAATCTGTAAAATAAGGCTTTTTGACGCAATTGAAGCTTTTGATCAATTATTTATTAATGTAACTTGAGTGAGATGTGTACTTGTATTGATTTTACACAAGTTGTGCATGATTTAAACAGACGTTGATAAATAATTTATTAAAAGAATTAAACTAATAAAATTATATTTTTGCATCAAAAGCGTGAAACCATAAAACAATGCATGGCAATTAAACGAATAAATAGATAGTGTGACCATGAATGTTGGCTCAGATGATAAACTCGTTCAATCCGAATACCTGAACAATGAATTTCCAAAAAAAAAAAAAAAAAAAATACCCGAACAATGAGAAACTTTTCCTTCTGATCGTAGTTGATTTTGGTGGTGCAATTGACACAATAGGATATCTGTACTTGCAATCAGCAAATCAGAGATCAGCAGTCAGCAGAGACTCTAACCCTAAGTTAATATGAGATCAGTGTAGTCATTGTAATTAAGTTATATTTATACCTAACATATGAATATTCGATACTTATGGTAAAATAAATTGAAAATCTTCTGTTTCTATAATCGTGGGATTATGATATATCATTTTTAAAGATATTACTTATTAGGGAGAGCGCTCCTCGAAAGGATTTGAGATTATGAGATATCATTTTTAAAGATATTACTTGGAGAGCCGCTCCTCGAAAGAATTTGAGATTATGAGATATCTTTTTAAATATATCTTTTTAAAGGATCTGCGAGAGCTGCCCCCCAGGTATACTTTTGAATTGATTTAAAAAAAAAATTTATTACTTATTAGGAATAAGGGATATGTTATACTTATTACTATTTTTCTTACTACCTCTTACTACCAATTCGTAACCGTTGATTTCCATCAATCTAATGGTTATAATTTATTGTAAATTAATAATTAATTAATAAATATGACCTCATAAATTATAACCGTTAGATTGACGGAAATCAACGGTTAAGATTTAGTAAGATTTAGTAGTAAGAGGTAATAAGAAAAATAGATAATAACTATAATCTTTCTCTAAGAATAAATAATTAATTTAATTATATAAGAAGAGATTGAGGTGGGACTCGAGAAATTATGCTAAATATAGGACCCAATACATCGATCGAAATTCGGAACAATAAGATTAAACAAATCGATACAGTTTTATTACAATTACGGCTTGTGATTTTACAATTGGACCAATCATGTGATCTTTTTCTACACAACCTGAAACCGTCCGTTTTGGATAGACATCAATTACCAATATAAAATAAAAATGCATTGAACTTAGATGAGATACTTAGATAGACATCAATTAAGAGATTAAATTTTAAATTTTGAAATGATAATACATCTCTTTCATGTACATGTGAAATGAAAAATGAAAGGTATGCTTTAACTACTAATAATAACGTTGAACTTTTGTGAAGATACCAAATTTGTCAGGCGCTGGACTTTAACTTTTTTTTAATGCGCATGCTTTCTTCCGATGAATTTGTACTGCAAATCTGAATTTCTAGTTAAGTCTAATTAATTCGAGATTGTCAGGCCTTGATATATATAACATTCTGAATCTCACACTCTGTCCATATCCACCGGTTCACAGATTAATTAAAATTTCGAAGTTGTGGATAGACATAGATGTGTTGAATCCATGATTGGTTTGTAGCTAGCCTCTATTCATGGTTGCGTGTATAATGTTATTACTTTTCCGTGTAACTTGTTTAGATCATCTTCAAAAATTAGCTTATAATAGTTTTGAAAAAAAACCTTGAAATATTTAATTTATTTTATCAAATTATTGAATTTTTCTTGAGTTATCGAACTTTAATTATCTATTTGAGGTAAGTTGGTGTTCTTGGTATTCCAATAAGATTTTACTTTTTGAGCCATCTGTGAGAGTAATTTGGAGTGTGGGGTTAGGGATAAAGATATTTAAATCATTCCTGAAGGTGGCAGGAAGGACCGAAATCATTTTTTTTCTTCATTAGGGGGTGTAAATGGACTAGGCAAGTCTACAGGGGACCTACGACCTAGCTGATCTATATTAGGTCAAACTTGGCATATTACAAATAGTCAAATAGAATGGGCCTAAACTTTTAGAAAAATCTAGAGTAAACACCTTTTTTGGTCCTCAGCAAATTTTACGATACCCGCTTTAGTCCCTAACAAATAGAAAGGCTATTCGTGGTCCCTAAGAAATTCAAAATGAGCTCATTTAGTTGAAATCGTGGTCCCTCACAATTTCTAAAAAGACCCATATTAATCCCTGAAAAGGACTAAAATGGATCCAATTTGAATTTCTTAGGGACCACGGATAGCCTTTTTATTTGCTATGGACTAAAGCGGATATCGTGAAATTTGTTGAGGACCGAAAATGGTATTTACTCAAAAACCTATTTAGAAAATAAGACATAGACTTTTTTTGTACGTGTGATGCCTATAACCCTACATGTCGGCTTATATTATATTATTTATTCTAAATACAATAAATAAAATAATTAGTTTAATAATTTTAAATAATAAATCTAAGCCAAAGCTTTTATATTTTAAATATAAAATAGATCAGATTTGTAATTTGAGCTTACACATACTACACTGCCAGATTAGGCCTCAGAGTTTTTACACAAACTAGACTTATTTAAATCAAAACTTAATATCTCTACTTTATACTATTCAATTTTCTTGTTATCAACTGACTTATCAACAATTGGTAAATTATTGAATTTAAAACTTGGCAAGTTTGATGAAGTTTTGAAGTTTGTGGTTCCGATTTTCTCGATTACGATGATAAAATAAAATACTTTATTAGATATTAATCTGAACAGTAATTCAATTCAAATTTGAGCGGTGATTGGGTTTTATCATATAAAAATGGAAAAAAATCAAAAACCTTCGTAAGAAAATGATAACGGCTATACAACTGAAGGGAGAAAAAATGTAGAGTTGTGGTGATAGAGAGAGAAAGGGAACATGCTGGAAACAAAACATATCGTGGAATCAATGTAATTGTAAACTTTAAATTCTATAAATCAAGTAAATTTGCAATTAGCCAAAATTATATGGTGCAATTGTTTTTCTGTATTTTAAGACTTTCATATTTATGTGTGATTAGCAATATATGGTTATCATTGTATACATATAATACCACCTTTATGAATATTATGTCTGATCATAAGCAATTGAATGTATATGATTTTTATTAATTTCATTGTGATTTTATTGAGTTAAGAGAGACATAAATCAAGATTGAGTCAATCTATCATTGATTTCAAATCGAAAAACTGCTGTCATTTTAATATTTTATCATTGGTAATAATACTAAGGAAAGGTTATACTTACTACCTAATTTTCTTACTACTTGTTATTATCAAATCTTAACCGTTAATTTTCGTCAATCTGACGGTTATAATTTATTGCAAATTAATAATTAATTAATAAATATGATCTCATAAATTACAACCGTTAGATTGACGGAAATCAACGGTTAAGATTTGGTAGTAACAAGTAGTAAGAAAGTTAGGTAGTAAGTATAACTTCTCCCCTAAGTTTTGGTTACAAAAATAAGATAAGATGCTTTAGAGTTGTTTTTTGTTTTTGTTTTAAATGTTATATGTAAGAACCTGCACAGCTAATTAAGGTAATTAATGAATTAATTATGATAAATTAGGAAATGATTCCATAATTGACCTTAATAATTATTATTTGGCTTAAAAAATTATAGTAAGTGAGTAAGAATGCTAAAAGTCATTTTTCGGAAGAAAAGTGCACATACCGGTTCTGCTACCCGGTATAAATGTGTACCGAAAAAGTATCCTATATTATAATAAGTGCATGACAATTACTAGAATATTATGTAGGACTTATGAAACGAGTTTCAAGTCAAAATGATGAGATCTGATGCCAGAACTGATACTGGCTATGGAAAAACGCGTACCGGAAAGGTGCTCCGAAAAATAAAATAAAAATATGAAAAATCTTAGAAAAATGAGTAGGTTTAGATTTCAAAGTTTGGGATCAAGATCTTTTGCGTAGCTATTAAGGCTAATACTGCGCGTTAAGTGGTCATGTGGCCTATATATACTAACTTATGGCACAAAACCCTAAAAACCTAACTTCTATACGTGGGTTTTCCTTGTGGTGGCTGAGCATATTCTGCTCCTTGCTCTTCCCTCCACTCCTTGAGTCAAGCTACCATTTTTCTTGAATCTCTTCACATTTCCTCCTTGTAAACACTTGTGGGTGGCCTTGTGTGGGTGAGAGGTAGCATTTTCTTGGTGATCCAGCTGTTGTGTGTGAGGGTGGTGGGCTGAGTTGGTGAGCTTGAGTGGGTTGAACCTTTGGCTTGGCATTGGTGGTGCCAAGGAGGTGGTCATCTTGTGGTGCAAGAACCCACCTTGGAGGTGCCATTTTCGTGCTCCTACTTGGCCTGAGTTTGAGGAGCTGTTGGTGAGCTCCAAGAGCACTCCCTACTCTGTTTTGAACCTTTGGTGAGTTATACCAACCATGATCATGAGTTTATATGCTTAAAAATGGAACCTTGATGCATGTATTTAACTAAGTGAATAACTTAACGGTGGGAAAGGTTAAACACACCTAGAAATACATGTTTAAGTGCCTATAATCGGTTAAAGTTGGATCCTTTGGACTGTATATTCACGAAAATGCAGAATGGCATTCTGTCGTGAAATATCCGGATATGAGGATCTGGATATCTGGATATGGTCAGTGTGATATCCGCATATTGCATATCCGGATATGTCCCCAAGAAATATCCGGATATTCTGGGATTTCGTAGAACAGTGAGGTACTGTTGATACAGAGATGATGTTAGGGTTTGTGGACCCTAAATTAAGGAAGTTGGACTTATGTAATTAATGAACTAAGTCAGAATCACATGATTAAGGGCTTATGACTTTGTTGGAAGCTTTAAGACGTAAAACGTAAAGGAAATGCGTAGTCTTTAAGTTGTATGCTTGTGATGCATAATTAATGATATATTATTGGTCCATAACAGATTGTGATACTACTGTGTTTGGACTCTTGGCTTGGATTGATTGCTTGCAAGGTAAGCTTTAGTGTCCTCGGTTTGGCCATGTTATAGTTCCACCATGTCCCATTGGGATGTGGTTTATGCATGCTGTGTTACAAGCTTTTGATATTTGGAAATGCTGTTGAGCTGTTTTATGCAATGTGCTTTTATGATATGCAATGTGGTGTCCACCTTTACGGTAAGCCTGAGTATGTGGTACATACGATATGGTGAGGCTGTGGGTGAGGTGCAAGCGGTGTTCCTTGTACTCATGTGGGTTTAGACGTATTCCTACATTTCTCTGGCCAGTAGATAGTATAAACACAAATGGCACGAATATCTGTTGCACTGCATACTTTTGGAAATACTATTTTTAGAACTTATATTGCACATGTAAGTGAACTTGAGGTGGAAGATCATTGAGGACCCCCTGTCTTACTGAAATTTCTTGTTTAGAGATCTCACCCCACGTTTGGGGACGCTTATTTCAGGTTCAGGTAATGTTGAGGCCTCAGGCGGTAGGAGGTCGGAGCTGAGTTAGATGATATTATATGCTGACTTGTTGGATGCTGGTTATGCATGCTGCTTTATGCTTTTAGCTTCAATTATGTTGGGATTGTCTGTTGAGACTGTTGTTGGGCATTGTGCCTTATTTGGTGAGCATGGGGATTGTCCATGCCACATAGACTTGTTTATGTCTTCTGTTAGTTAAAGTTGTATTAATGTATCAAGATTTTGGTCCAGGCTATGTGTTGTAGTCCTGTGACTTAGGTACTCACTTATATTTATATATGAGGTATTTCAGTTAGTTGTCTTGCAATTTACATACAGGCATTATTTTATGAAATTGATTAAGTAATCAAGTTGGCTAAGGTTAATGACGTCATAATTGAATTAAAGAAAAAATTATTCCGCATTTTAATTAAGCGTGACTTAATACGATAGTATGTTAACAAACCGGATTAACACAGACTGTTACATTATAATTACAACTTTTTACAATCATTTTTATGATTATCGGATCAAAATCAAATAAAGGGTTATAAAATGATATTGAATGAGAGTCATTGATTTCATTTTAATCCAATAGCCATAAAAAATGGTTGCAATGCAAAAAATATTCTTTGAGAGGGCTAGACTGACCATGAAGTAGGGGTGTTCATCAACCGAAAAAACCTGCAAAATTTAATTTGATTGGATTGGTTGATTAAAACCGATCCAATCTACACCGATCCAATATATTAATTCTCATCTACTTACTTGGGTATTTCCCCAATTACAACCCAAAAATTTCTAAACCCAAGACCCATTAACCCATCAACTAGACAAAAGAAAAAATCTAGTCACATTTCATCAACAAAATTTTATCTTTGTAGAGCTTCATATCTTATTGCCAAAAAATAAACTATATTATAGTTTACTAACGTTTTTTTATTTCAAAATAAAAAAAAAAAATTACAAAGCCAATATATACAAAAGATGTTATTTGCACAATAATCATGAAATAAATTTTATAATTTTCAAAAAATCGAAAAGCGATCCAATCAAAACCAAAAAAATTGGATTGGATCAGATCGGATTTAACAAAAAAATCCAAACCGAATGGATGATTATATGATCAAACCAAAGAGATTGGATCAGATGATTTTTGCTTCCAAAACCGATCCAATCCAAACTGCGAACAACCCTACCATGAAGTGGATGTTCCTAGTTCAAACAGAATTGTCTCCGTGAATAATACTTATGATTTATCAAAAAAGAAAGAAAGAAGATATTGTAATATAACCTTTCTCATTTTTGCAATCATATATAATATTAATATTTTATTTATAATTTAATTTTTTATGTAGTAAGAATATTTTTTACATTTTATATAATAAGAAATTTTTTAATATTCAAGTGATAACGTTACATTTTTTTTTTTTTGAATAAATTCAAAAATATCCTCCAGCCGTAACTTAAGACTAATCCCCATCGAACACCGTCGGACCTTTTCGAGGCGGCTCTCCCAAATTCTTTTTTTTCATTTTCAGGACTCGAACTATTGTAATGCGGTGGAAGTGAATTTTTTTCCAAGTACTTTTATATTTTCAAAATATCAAATAACTTTATATTTTCATTCTACAGCACAAGTAATAAACATATATAGGAATATAAATGTACATATTAATACAAAATTTAAGGAAAAAACTATTAAGTATCTTGCTACCAAAAAGAAAAAAATCGATATATCATTTTAATCGAAATTAATGTATTAAATGATAATTTCTCTCCATCTCAATTTACCATACTTTTTTGATATAGAATCTCAATATTAGATTTAAAACTATACTTTGTGGTCACTTCCTCTCCATCTATACTCTGTATAGATCTTGCTTTAAATTCTAGACGTGCAATCTCATTAATCATGCACACATATGTTGGTGCCGTTTCAGTACAAAAACAAGTTGATTATTTAGGTTTTATCATTCCTTGGTCAATATAACAACAACAACGAGACATAGATGGAGATGTAGCTTTCCTAAAAAGTTGACATGCATATGCTTTTATTATGATTGTTATTTGTTATTATGGGGTAGCTAGGCACTAGGACAAGAAGGGACTGCAATTATATTCAATTTTCTGCACAACAAGCTCAAACAAAATAAGACCAAACGATGATGTTGCAGGTTTTTTATTGTATTTTATTTTTTTCCATGTTTTTTGCTTTAACATTTTATATTTGTTTGCATATCTAATCTTGCACATGCTAGCTTGCTTTTAGGAGACAAAATGACAAATACATTAGTCTCTTATTAGAGCGCCAACTAAGGAAGTGTCGCCAAAATTTAACTCCAAAATCAATATCAATTTATTCATGATAAAAAATTAAAAACTACAAAGCAAAATCTAATTAATGGCGGTGCCAACTAAGGATTCCCCAACTTGGTTGTTAGTACTACATGCAAATGTTGATTAGCACCCAACGGATCAATTGAGGTGCTTAACCTGATAAAATATGATTAATAAGTATTAAAGAATGGGCATGAGTTGACGTGTACTGAATTTTTGGTTAAATCGATTCAAATTAATTTTGGTTTTTCATAATTGGTTCATAATCAATTCAAAATAGGTTTGGAAATGATTCAGAAACGAATTATTTTTCAGAACCAAATCATATTTCAGAACAGTTCAAACTCGTCTCAGAATCAATTTGAGTATGCAAATCTATTCCGAACAGGTTTTCGAATCAGTTCTTTTAATTTGGTTTAATGTTTTAACCGGTTAATAAAACATGTTCGATTCTTAAAATTAGTTTAGAAAAAATGTGGATCAATTCGGTTCAATTCGATTATTTTGCATACTCCTAATAAGCATCACAAGGGTAAGAGAGATTAATTTAAGGAAAAATATTTTCTCATATTGTGGGAGAATTATTTTCTCCTATTAGTAATCGTTCGATTTTCGTATAATATTTTTTTTCTTCTTAATAGGTGTGGGCCACACATAAAATATGTCTAAGACATGAGGAAATTTTCTTGTATCGCATAAGAAAATCAAAATCCTTAATTTAATAGATGATTAAGTTTATTAGAAAGTAATAGTAAGCTGCATAAGGCACGCGGGCTGTACACACAGAGAAACCAAGGATTATTAATGTATAGCAATTTGGCTTGATTTTTTTTTCCCTACACTTTGATATTCCCAATAGCTTAATTTAACTTCAAATTTGGTTTTAATGTCAGAATAGAAATGTGTATTTTTAAAAAGATGGGGACATTAATCTTGTTATATTATTATGAGTAATGGAAATGAGTGGGACGTGATCATGAAGTAACATGAATTATTATTACACAATGATGTTGGCAGAAAAAAGGAAATTGCTATTGCATATGGAGGGCCATCTTTTTCTTTGTTTTGAAAACTATAACCTTGTTTTTTTCTTCTTCTGAAAAAAGTATGGCCCTATGCATTAAATAGGATGAAAAGTAAGAGAACATTGAAAAGAACCCAATTAATTAGCCAAAGAATTTGAGGTTTAAACAATTGCCAACCTTATCAAGTTTCTTGAAAAAGTGAGATGAGTTAGATAGAAAAAGGAGTCATAGCAAGATGAGTAAATGAGAAGTAGGTGCTAGGTTTGATTCCACCTCGTCAACTCTCTTCATATTTCCCTCTCATTCTAGCTCCATTATTGCTCATATGCACTCCCAACCATATTGACTCTACTTTATTTTAACCACCAAAGAAAAGAATAAGAAAAAGAAGGAAGAAAAAGTAATCAAAAGTTGGGGAGAAAAAAAAAAATTGTCATAAAACAATTACATTTTTATGTTGCAGAAGAGTATTTTTCTCTCCTATACAAACATCGATTTTCTTGTTATTTTTTTCTTTTTCTATAAATGTGTGGGTCCCACACATGATTATCTCTATAACATAAAAGAATTTCTCTCCTATTGCATAAAATTAATAAAACCTTTTGATTAATTAATTTATAATGGAGGATGAATATTAGAGGGATCATGTGTGTTTTATGCTTGCCCCACTTTTAAGGGTAAATTGTTTGCATCTTGACTTGTGGGAATAGTTTCTGCTGAATATATCTTTTTTTTCCTTTTTCTCCATTCAACTTAAAGTTTTTGTTATTCTCCATGTGATTTCTACACCTCCTTTTTAATTCTCACATACTGAGAATCTCCTACTTTCTCTCCATCTGGCTTTGTTTTATTTCTTTGGGAATCTCATTTATCACCTCCACTCCACAATACAAGCATATAAAACCAATCTTTGAACATGTCAAGCATCAATCTCTCACTTTCTCTTTGTCAGTCATTGTGATGAGAGAGAAAAACAAAGGTTGATAATTAATGAAGGAGGATCTTCTGCATGACAAAGTGGAACTGAAAGAACACTTTATTTTTTATTTTTTATTTATGTTTTCAAAGTTTTTTAATTTTTTAATTATTTTGACTGTGTTATGACAAGTTTTTGCTGAAATGGGTCTGTGAGTTGAACTATCATTATATCTTGTATTGGAAACATACCTTACTTGTGCTCAGGATACTTGAAAAGTGGGTAGCTTTATATCTATCTATGGCCAACCAAAAAATTTGACCGTTAGGTTGGAAGGAGTGAATTTCAGAGAAATTGCATGCACTCATCGGTGGGGTGTCTTTTGTGGACCCCCTTCAAATAAAGCAAGAGTACTTGATTCTTTTCCTATGTTAGTTTAGTAATAAATATTTGGGTTTTATAATTCTCATATTGTTGAAAGAGAATTGAAATTTTATGTTATACAGATAAAAAACATGTGAGATCCATGTGTTAGAAAAAATTATGTGTAAGACCCATGTCAGCACAGAAATCAAAGGAAGTGTAAGAAAAATGTAATTCTCATATTGAATGAGAGTTATAAAACCCTAAATATTTATATGTTTGGTTGAATTCTTTTAAAAATGTATTTATTTAGCTTTTATCCGAAATTAAGATGAACGATTCTCATTTGTAAGTATATAACATCATTGATCTTTTTTTATTTAACGGTTATTAGATGAGGTGTCAAATTTAGAATTTAATACTGATATCAAAGGATCTTATATATATCTTTAGCATAATAATACTTCTCTAGTCAAAGTTTCTTATTAAATATTGATCCAGTGATATAAAAATATATTATTTATTATAATAATATATTAGTTCACCACATAAATTTTTATGGCAAGATCATTAAATTAAGTTTGGACTTTTGCTAAACAAACTTTTTTTAAGCTTGAACCCATTTTATTTATTAAATAAGTCATGACAAGTCAAGCTCAAAACAAGTCTAATTTTACACTTCTTATATGCCTCTCGGCCTGTTTATACCCTAATTTTTTTTTACCCATATAACTTAATTTTTTTATCTCTATTATTTATCAATTTAATATGAATAAAATATATATTGAAAATATACATTTGTTCATTATCTCTATGCACGATTTGTGTAAAGTCAGCAAAACGCGCATTCATGCGATCTTGCAGGGAATGATACGCGACAAACAAATTTTAACTTTTGCACAATTTATATAGAAAATGATCAGTAATTTAAATTAAGGGTGTCAATATAAATTTTGACACGCAGGTCGACCCGCGACTCGATACGAAAACTCGTGTTTGGATTGACCCACACAAAAACTCGTGTTGGAAAAATTGACACGTAAAAAATTCATGTCGTGTTCGTGTTGATGTATTCGTGTTCGTGTTGACTCGTATTTTTTTTTAATTATTTTACTTTTTATTTTTTATTATTATTATTTTAATTTTTTTAATTTCGATCAATTTTTTCAATTTTTTTTTTGACAATTAAAAATTTTGCGTGTTATTCGAAAAGAGAAAAAATATGTAATGTAATGTTGAAGATTTTGACACGAATAAAAATTCGTGTCGTGTCGAATTCATGCCAATCCGTTTTGACCCCTTAATTTAAATGCGCATAATTAAATAATAAATTATCAAAAGAATTAAATCAATAAAATGATATTATTATTATTATACGAGTGGAAAGGCGAGCACGTAACTTCACCGTCAGAATTCAATTCCCATGAATTGAAAAACTACCAAAATTGAATTGGGATGTGCCGATTAAAGGGAAAGTGGTAGATATTGGGAAATGAAGCTCAGATATGGTCAATGGGAATGAATATATATAACTTGGCTAAATCCTTTCCCTCAAATTGAAGAATACATTTTCCAATACATGGTCTAAGTTTTTCTTTTCCTTTTCTGTCAGGCTTCATTATTCCATGTGCATTAATGTGTTACTCCTTCCCACAATAGGACAGGTCATTTCACATTTATTTCTCACACATTGTATTCAAGAAATTATGCTTATTCTAGAGGAACCAAATTTGCTGGTAAGGATTGATGAGTTTGCAGTTGCAAGTAGTGGGGAGAGGGGGTTTGTCTATACCATTTTTTGACTCATTTTCTACAGTGAACTTACCTGCATTTATTGTCTCATTTGTTTTTAGTGTTCCATTGGGAAACCCACCCTTTAATAACATTGGTCATTGCAAGCATTATAGTATAACAAAGATGATCGAGATACGTAAAAGAGGAAGATTAGTACAACCATGTGAGAAGAAATTAAAGTTTCAACTAACTTCTTTTGGTGTTTAGTAGGGTAGGTAAGTTGATTAGAACTTGGATAAAAAAAAACGAGTTTAATTTAAGTCATAACAAGTTAAGAATGGGGAACGGTAGAATATAACTATACTAAGTGAAATCCCATTGCCTTACTTGATAATGAAAAAGCCAAAAGTTATTGTACTATTATTACCTAGAAAGCACATGCACGTTAAATTTTTTAAAATTTACGTCTCAGACGTTCTGACATGCTCGGACACGCGTCCGATACGTGGTCAACATTTGGGGACATGTAGTCAACTCTTCGACACGTTCTGACACGTTTTTCCGACACGCAGTTAACTTTCTAGGACACGTGGTCAACGCTCGGATACGCTGGGACACGTTTTTTTTTTTTAATCTTAATTTTTATTTTATAAATAATCTTAATTTTATTTTGTTAAGTAAATATAAAAGAAATAATTTATAAATTGATTTTTTTCTGTTATGAAATTTGATATGAGAAATTAACAAAGTACGAAAAATTACTTATATTTATATTTATGTTATGAAATTTAAATATTTGATTGATTATATGACTTATTATGAACTATTATATATATTAAATATAAATTATATTATATATATTAAAAAATTTATTTAATATCAAAACGTGTCACAACGTGTTGAAATATGACATTTTTTAGAATTAACGTGTCGGCGTGTCGTGTCGTGTCCGTGCATCATAGATTATGACGGCAAAAAAATTAATTTATTATATTTTTAATAAAAAATTATGAAAAAGTAATCATTTTAAAATTAATTATGAAAATATAGGAGTCAAACACGCCCAATGGGGGCGTGACCGGTTGGAGAGAGACACGTCTAATTTGGGCGTGTCCGAGGAGAGAGACATGCCCTATTGGGGCGTGTTTCACCATGTGCTGCCTTGTGGCACAAAAATCAATATTTTGACCGTAAAACTTTGGAAGTCCATAACTTTTGACACGGGTGTTCGAATTAGGTAATTTTTTTTATTCCACATAACTTTTCGATATCTACGTAATGACACCTCATTTGACATATTTTGTCTTTAACAAATAAATTTGAATTTACAATAATGATATCATAAGAACGTTTAAACTCAAATTAATAAAGTTATGACACCTCATTTTAAGTTTTTGTTTATAATTACAAATAAAAATGTTAGATTATTTTTAGTAATAATGATAAGGTAACAAAGTTATTTCATTTTTAATAAAACTATGTCATTTTGATGTATTTTTACCAAAATCATAAGGATCTTTACAATGAATGTTTCTAATCATAATATTGATTTTCTGTTTAACGTTATTATGGTATCATTGTTGAAAACAATTTTTTTGTGAGAGACAAAATATATCAAATTAGATGTCATTACGTAAATCTTGAAAAGTTACGTGGAAACAAAAAAAGATTACCTAATTCGGACACATGAGTGTCAAAAGTTATGGATTTCTAAAGTTTTACGATCAAACTGTTGACTTTTGTGCCACGTGGCAGCACCAGGTGAAACACGCCCCAATGGGGCGTGTTTTTCTTCTCGGCCACGCCCAATTTGGGCGTGTCTCTCTCCTCGGTCACGTCCAAATAGGACATATCTCTCTCCAACCTGGTCACGCCCCATGTGGGCATGTCTCACGCTTAGGTCAAACCCCATGTGAGCGTGTCATTCTCCGTTGGAACAAGTCCCATGTTGGCGTGTTTGACTGCTACATTTTCATAATTAATTTCAAAACGACTACTTTTTCTTAATTTTTTATTAAAAATGCAAGACATCCTGTAATCCACATAAGCACTACCGGAAGAAGCCAAATATTAAATCAAATCATTTAACTATTCGCGTAGATTAACAAATCTTTTACATTTTCGCTTAATTTGTGTTGCATTATTATTGAAGAAAAATTGCAAAAGTAAAATACAAACATTATAATTGTTCTATTATCGCTTTATAATTTTTTTTAATTGAGTCATTGATTTTTCATTTTTTGCATTTTTTTTTAATCAAGCTTGACCCTCAAACGACAGAAGTCATTGCATAGGCTTACAGTTATATTATGTACAATGCTACATGTCATTGTTGGGCTCAATTTTTCTAATTACAATTTTGTATCCATCAGCCCAAGCTCAAACAATATGGGTTTTAATTACACAAAAAAAAGTTTTGGGTTCTTTTGTTGTTTGGGAACAAATGATGGTTTTTAAATCAGCCCATTCACCCATGCCCAGCACTTTTTGGCAACAAAAGCAAAATATGGATTTTTTTTTAAATGAATCCTCTTAGGTTTCTTTTTAGGGTAATTATACTCTTATGTTACATGAGATTCATCTCTCATGTTACACTCACATAAAAAGATGTGCTTTTCTTTTTCTTCTTTTTTCTTTTTTTAAAAATTGGTGGACCCCACTATATTTATCTCACAACATAAGATAACTTCTCTCATACTACATGAGAGAAGTAAAGCCCTTCTTTTTGACATGACCTTGTCTTGTGTTAAATTTCAAGGATTCGTTCCCATTAGGGGCGTTAACGGGTTGAGCCGAACAGGGCTTTGGTCTTAAAAGGCTAAGCTTGTTTCTGGCCCAGCCTGTTACATGTTACGAATATAATTATCGGTTTGTGGCCTAGTTTATTTACAAAAATTAAAAGTCTGATTTAGCTTGTTAAAAAAAATAGGAACACAAAAATTTATCCAAACATAACATACGATCAACAACACTGATAATTTCACAAAAATTCATAAATTTAATGTATATCCAAGCAATATAATATAAAACAAAATCATTCAAAATGTCTATTTAACCAATAAAATGGGGTGAAATGAGTTGAGGAGAGAGAAAGAGAGAAAGTTATTATGAGTAGTATACAAAATATAAAATAAAAATAAAAGTTAGTATACTAGGTCAGCCTGAAAGGCTCTAAGGCCGAGCTTTTTGATGAGTCAAAGTGATGATATGAATACAACGTACACACGTCAACATAGTTTTGATGATAACAAAGTGAAATGATCAAGATCGAAGCAACATCCAAAAAGAAACTCAAATGTGAAAGCTATGCAAGCACCAAGTCTCACGCATCAGTCCAAGTCCATAATCTCAATTGGTATATCTACTTAGGACTTAGGAACAATGTGTAAAGATGTATATCTACTCAGCATTGCATGAGCTCAAGGTCATGCATCACTTACATATTTCAAAAGCATGCATCCTTAAACAAATGTCAAAACAAATAGCTTGATTTGTCCAAAATTGATTTGAAAAGGACACCTAAATGATTTAAACGCTTCAAGACTTTTTTCATAAACAACTTCATGCATTACAAGTCATAAAAACCTTTTAAAGTAAGAAGCAACTTAGTTTTCGGACAAAAAGGATGCTGTCATGAAATATCCGGATATCTCACTTTGAATATCCGGATATCAGTATCCGGATATCTCAGTTTGAATATCCGGATATCAGTATCCGGATATCTCACTATGAATATCCGGATATCTGTATCCGGATACAATATCCGGATATCTGACTTTCAATATCCGGATATGAGCCCGATGAATATCCGGATATGTACGGATTACAACGGCTATAAACGGCTAGAAACGGCTAGTTTTTGGTTGAGATGTCAATATAAATACCCACATCGCTCATGGTGAATAGTGCACGACCCTAGGGTATTTATTGAAGCTTTATTACACTTGCTAGCCTTTCTTTAGCTCATTAATTACTCATTTGATCATTTGCATACACTTGAGCTCATCTTTCCTTTGAAGCTATACATCTCTTAGTTCTTCAATTTGTTCAATCTGTACTTTAAGAGTACTTAGCTACTTTAAACAACCTCAATCCTACTTCTTGATTTGAGAGGGGAGTGAACCCCATACTTGATAGGTTACCAAATTTCCTAAGTAAATTTGGAGTGAAAAATTGTAAGGCATCAGGAGCCCGAAGTCTTGAAAGGTTGTAGAGGTTTGTCAAGCACCCTCAAGCTTGATAGTTAGTGAAAGAATTGATCGAGCGGCTTCAGTCTGGACGTAGGTCACAGTGGTGGTGACCGAACCAGGATACATCTAGTTTGCAATTTCTCTAACCTTATCTCTTTACTTTATTATTGAAATTGCTTCTTTAGAACATTTTTATTCACTTGCTTGCTTACTTTGTTAATCTCTTCACTTATACTTCTCACTATTAAATCACCTTATTGAAGAAATAGTCTTTTAAATATCAAAGGAGGCACTTTGCGAATTTTTTTTGTAAAACTCAATTCACCCCCCTCTTGAGTATTGAAGCCACTTGTCCAACACTTTTGAATTGGAGCATAAGGCCCTTTTATTAAATGGACTTTTATACAAGTTCAAGCTTGGTTTCAACAATCAATTTTAGACATGTAAGCCTAGGCCTTCACGAACCGAACTAAAGGCCCCTGTTTCGTTTAACACCCTAATTCCCATACTAATGATCTCAATTTTAATGCAAAATGAAAAGGTAAAATAGATATTTTAGTTGGTGACTGTTGATCTATCAATAAATGATTAAGATTTAACACACGGCATGACCATATTAAAAATTAAAGGCCTTTTGACCTCAACAATGTTAATGGTAATAAGAATTATTGGATGAACACGTTCAATAAATAATTTGCCAAAATCATGCATTTAAATGAGGTGGTGGGCCTGCATTTTCAACATGTAAAAAGCGATAAGTGTGTGACATGAACGCGCAAAATACAAAGACACATCTATTATGATTTCACTACGTGGCTTAATAGTGGCCATCAGATTCTTCTACCAAACAAGTGAAGCATGGGGTAGAGGTGCAACTTGCAGCATGTTGTCACGTGGCTCAATCCTAGTCGTATGTTGTACGTACCCCCTTAATTATATAATTCGCTACCTTAAGAAATGAAAATAAATTCATCTTCAATTTATTTTCCATCTCCCAATTTCTATATTTCATTGGTTATCGGAAATAAGTTCAAATTTATAATTAATGCATACAATTATCTATTACGATGGTAGAAAAGCTCAAGGTTCTTATGGTGTGTCATTTGAAGGGAAGAAAAAAATAATGCGGATAACACGTGGCATTGGTATTGAAGAGTTGAAAGAGAAAATGCATCGAAAAGTGGGGTTGTAAAGGAATCAAGTTGTTTCTCAAGTGATGGCTACAACCTGTGTTGATGATGATGAATACACAGGTATACCGATTATCGATGATGATGATGTTGATGTTATAATAATTTGTAAGGAGGTTTATTGAGTCGTTGTACGTGGACATTGAGTGTGATGAGAATTTGTTATTACCGATTCGTTTGCTTGATCACAATAACAAACCGTATATTGGTGACAATGACATATATGCAAAATCATTTGTACCTCCACCAACATTCAGCCATACGACATTTCAGGATGAAGATGACCTAACCTAGGTGCCCAACGGTGATGATGATGAATATAAAGAAGATGAAGACATCTTTCTAGCTCTTGAGGAGGAGGATGACCAACTGGATAGTGAAGAGGATGATGAACCTAATCCACAGGAGGTGCCAACCTAAGTTCATAACTCCCCTCAAGAAACATCATCTATAGTCTTGGTATCAAAATGTTGAAGGTTAGTTGATAAGTTAAAACAGTCACATTTATTTTTATACTAACTTTGTTCCTATATCTGATTTAGATATTTATATGTGTAAGCAATAGTATAACTCCATTTTGGAATGACATTATGCATTACATATATATTAGTTAGGAATATTTGAATGAGGAGGTGGTGTACAATGAAAGAGAGCATAAAGGTCCATGAAAAATTGGTGATGAGTTATTTGTTAAATAGGAATTTGAATCCAAGGAAGCAATATAGATGACGGTCAAGTCTTATTACATGAAAGTACATCAGGAGGCCATGGTAGTTAAGGGTATGACTTCCAAGCTAGTACATTTGTTAATTTTGTGGACCCAATTTACTCCGTTTACAATATTAATCATGTGAATTCTTCATCTTGGTATCCAATTGGAAATGAAGAATCCATTTCGCCAGGTATCAAATCAATTATCATTCTTGATAAGGGAAGGTTTCGTGCAAACCAGGTGGAATCTATAAGGCGCAATAATATTGTTCGATGAATTGTCGCATAATAAACAACCATCAATAAGGCGCAATAGATATGTGCGTGTGTATAGTAGCTCTTTCTCTGGATCACCTTCATTCCCTGCCCAATGACTATAATAATGGTCTAAAAATAACATGTGTAGATAACCTCCCTCTAGCTCATGTTGTAGTGGATATAAACGCAACATCTTATGAATAACCTCACACTGAGGAGCAAACGTTGTGCCTGTCATTGGTTAGTCATCTTTACACAAGCCAAGTATGGCCGCCACATCCTATAAAATTATGTTGCATTATGTGTGTTTCTGGTCGTTATCTCTTCATAAAGGCAATGTTTAAAAACCCTCCCCACCCCGCCAGGTCACTGACCCCCCTCTCCTTGAGGGTTGGGGTCAACAATTAGACCTTACACGCACGTTGATCCCTTTGACTCCTGAAACCCCCAGTTGAACCCGTGACTCTCGGGTCAAAGAGGATCAATGCAATTTTGCTTTAAACAAAATTTTATAAACGAAAAGACATCGTTGGTGCGTAAAAAAATAAAATAAAATAAAAAATAAAACAATAAAAACGCTCTAATGCCTAGATCTAGAACCAGATCTGAAATCTAAACCGTTCTTATTTTTCTTTTCCGATCTTCTCTCCTAGACCCAATATCCCTGATCCGGTGATCTCCTCCACCGTGATTGTGGTTTATCCTATCATCTTCAGTTTTCTCTCCCCCTCCTCCGTCGTGCTGGTTCTTCTCTCCCCACTGTTGATTCATCCCGCCGCCGCCTCTCCTCTGTCGTTCTCTCTTGGATAAGGGATCTCCTTTTACATGTTGTTGTAGGTGCGTGAGAAGGACAATGAGGCCTGAGTTTGATGATATAACTTTTCATTAACTACATTGGAATAAGTGTTTTATACTTTGATACTTTTATGAGCTTGTGTAAAATCGACTTGTGGATGTAATTAGTTGAATTATGCTAAGGAAAATTGTGTCATTTTAAAAGATGTAAAGTTGTGTCATTTTAAGCGAGAGAAAGAGATAGATAAAGAAGGAGAGAGAGTGGACAAAAAAATATAGGAGTGAGTCCCACCTCTTTGGCTGAGAGTGAAATGATATAAGTTGTGTCATTTAAAAGGACAAACACTTTTTTCATTATGTTAAGTATATTTTGATTATTTGATGATTAGTGGTTTGATTTTCTTGAATTTTTCATATAGAATATATATTTATATTTTTTAATGTATAAAATTGAGTCAGCAAAGTAACTCTGCGACCCTTTAAGTAAACCGAATCGATAACTGGATCGAGTTTTTAAAGAGGCACTAGTTATTACATGATGTGTCATCCGAATCGATAAGTTTTTAATTTGCACTAGTTATTACATGATGTGTCATCCTTGTACATCTGTCACATGAAATGTGCAGTTATCCCTTGGGCACATGATTGCACAAATACTTACAACACATTTTTTCATATTATATCGATAAAATATTTTCCAAATGAATTAAGCCAGTATGTTTTTTTCCCTTATTTATAATTAAAAGGCAAAAATATGAAACGATTCATTAAAAAAAGAAAAAAATATTTGTTCTTTTAAATGATATAATTTATGTCATTTTATTCTAATAAAGAGGTAAAACTTATATCTTTATTTTTTTATTCATTATCTTTCTCCCATAATTTATCTCTTTTTCTTACTTAAAATAGTATAATTTTAAGTCCTTTAAAATGATACATATTTTCTCCTTAAAAAAAACACAAAATATGAACCACACACCAAATAATAGCTGTCAGCCATCTAATAAAGACAAACCACCACCTATAACAAAATTACCATTTAGGAACATGCCAAAACCAAGGCCATAAGCCATGTGCAATTATGCTCAGACAGCATAATTGTGCATCCACACCACACAGCGTCTGTTAACCACTAAAATTTTAAATATTTATTATTTTCTACATTAATTAATTAGATAATACAGGATATTCCTCTAAAGATGCAGTTGCACAACTTACAACACACGTTTTGTTGAGAGAAGAATTTAATATTTATTATTAACTAATTATGTTAGGGAATGATATAAATTATTAAAAAAAATCTTCATTTAATATTTTAAAATTTTGGTTGAAGTAATTTTTTATATGATATCAGAATCTCAGTATATAAAGTCAAGAGTTTAATCTTCATCGTTCCCACTTTCTAATAAAATTAAAATAAATATAAGGTAAATAAAAAATTAGGCATATGTAATACTCACGCTTCAAGCCCAAAAAACTCTTGCAGGAAGAAATATGTTAGAAAATAATTTAAATCATTAAAAAATTTTCACTCAATTTTGAGTTAAGATGCTTCTTTATATATTAATAGAGTTTTATAAGAGTTATGTTGTAGGAAAAGTGATTATGTTATGTTATAGAGATTCATTTTGCGTATCGAAGTTTTTTTTTTTTACTATGGCCTCCACAAAATGTTGTGCGTGTAGGAATTTTTTTATATCATTAAAAAATTTTCACTCAATTTTGAGTTAAGATGCTTCTTTATATATTAATAACTACGAAAGGAAAGTGTAGATTATTTTTTTAAAATTAAGATATTAAGTATTTTTTTTTTTCATTATTTTGGTTGACTAGTTTGGTACCTAAATAATCCCAGGAACGTGTCTAAATATTTTCAAGACATAATCCTTACTCCGTGAAAAATAAAATAAAATTCAGGACATTATAATTGGCTCTTTCGTGCGTAGTCGGAACAAAAAAGAGAGAGGAAATAGGTGCAATTTTTTTTATTTTTAAATTTCCCCTAAAAAGAAAATATTGTTTTCTAGAATAACAACAAACAGCCCTCAGTTAACACTTCCCCAAGTTAACACTACGCGTTTTTCCTTAAAACCATAAAGTCGTCGAAGCAACCCCAAATAGCTATTTATACTAACTTTATTTTTTTGTGCTTACCATAATCAATTTATCACTCTTTTGTCTCTGCCTCATTGTACGAAAAAGAATCAGTAGCAGCTTCATCATAACCATGAGTCACAATATCGATCAACAAGAAACTCCTGGTAGGTCTTTTTGTTTTTTAAATTGAATAATTGAATGATTAATTCATCATTCTCTCATCAAAATTTACCTCCATCATGAAGAAAATTGTTCTTCCACCCCATCCTTTTTTTTTATAGTTATAGTATTGAACAAAACATGCATGACTTTCACATCATAGAATTAATAGATGAATTGATCATATCTGGGTGCTCAAAAATCCATGTTTTCATATTGAAAGCTTTGAATTATTTACTTGTTTATATACAGTTTTTGGTAGCTAGATTCTATCCAAACAAAAAAAAAAAAAAGAGTTTTTGGTAGCTAGAATTATCCACATCTACAGGAAAACAGTGATCTTTTATACCTAACTAGTGTCTTATCTTGTTTCACTAGTGGGTCAGACCAACCCTCCAGCTCCATCTGTTACTCCACCACCACCTATGGGTTACCCCACCAAGGATGATCCTGAAGGGTACCCCCAAGAAAGTGTTCCAGTGAAAACCACTAGCAGGGGTGAAGGCTTCTGGAAAGGATGGTGAGTTCATAGCCAAAGCCTTTGTGTTTATCTGATTTAATTATGGGAAATAATTATCTCATGCGATAGAGACGAAGTAGTTGAATCCACTTTTTTTTTTTTTTTTTGAAAAAATAGTGGACTCCACTATCTCTAACGCATGAGATAATTATATTAATAAATTCCTTTAATTATTGCTTTTTTCTTAAAAGACTCAAAAGTTTTTTTATTTTGATTTTGATTTTATTTTGATTTTATTTTTGCAGTTGTGCTGGATTATGTTGTTGCTGTGCCCTGGAATGTTGCCTCTGATTGATTGCAAATCCTTGCATGTATAGATTTGTGCTTGTCTATATGATTTTCTGTCCTTTTTTATTTTGTTTTTTACCTGATTGTTTTGTATACCTTGTCTAAAACAAGGATCTTTATATACTCTGGACAGCAAAAATTTATCCATGTGATGGAATTTGTAACTTGTTGATCTTTTCATTTTTACTTTGGAAATAGAACCATATGGGTCATTGCAATTAGAAACCACAACTCTTCTCTTTGAAAAGCTGTATCTTTTCAATAAACAATTTGATTGGTTCTTTTCTGTTTGAAGGTTCGTTTATTCATAAACACTTTGAAATCTTGGTGTTTGATGGTTTGCTCGACAACACTGCTCAATAATTGAAATGCATTATTAACTCTTTTGACCCTTGACTTTAGTCTTAGATAATAATACATCATTCTATGGGTTTAAAAGATGAGGAAAATTATACTTATAACTTTTTTTTTTATAATCTCTTACGATCATATCTTATTATCGTTGATTTCCGCTAATCAACGGTTATCATTTTTTGTGAATTAATAATTAATTAATGAGTTTAATTTGCTAAAATGATAACCGTTGATTTGCGGAAATCAACGGTGATAAAGTATGATTGTAAGAGGTAAAAAAAAGTTGTAATTATAATCTTTCCCTTAAAAGATTTATGTCGTTTTAGTGATTTATATAAAGTACGACCGGTCATACTTTGTGTAAGTCTGAAAAATTATTTTTTTTACTTTACACATTAGTGATGTGACTGAGGAGAGAGAAAAAAACAACTTTTCAGCTTTACACAAAGTATGACCGATCATATTTTATGTAAATTATCTAAAAGGACACAACTTTTGTCCTTTTACATACTTCTTTTTCCCTCTTTTTATTTATAAAATTCATACCTAACTCACATAATTGAAGTTTTAAATTTGAACAAAAAATAATTTTATATAGATTTAGGCGTGATTCACGTAACTAATGCCACGCACTAGTTCATTTGTTTAAGTCACAACTTTATATTCTATGGTTCAAGTATGATCAGAGTTGACCAATCAACAATGAACAACTATTGGGCATGAGAAACAAATACTTGGCACTTTGCAATGGCAGACAAATAAATTGCCAGCTGTTAAAAAAACCCCGTAAACAAACATGTGTGATTATTTCATAATTTTTAGGTTTAAAAATAATTATTGTTTAAAAAAATTAATTTGTTTTGAGTTGTTTGTTATTTTAGAAGATTAATAATGTGTTAATTATTCTTTTAAAAGTTTATACTTCTTTCTTGTTATTTTCACCAAGTGAAATGAGAGAATTTTTTTTTTTAATCGAATATGATTTAATTTTTATAAAATTAGAAATTCTTATTCACGTGCTGTAAAACCTTAATGTATGAAAGAGTATAAAGTTGTATGGGCTCTCCGAGTGGAGTTTAATATTTTATTTCTCTTCCATTCAATTTATTTTTTTAGCTCAAATCTTATCATTGTAGGTTTTTTAATTTATAATTTTAAAACTTCTTATTAAATAGACATTATTTAGAGTAGGAATCCTAATATTACATTTTTTAATATTATCTTTTAAATACTTTTTTATTATATGAAAAAATCTCATACTTGACTCACTGAATAATTTGAGTTCATTCTCTGTTGATAGGACCACCATGAGATTTTATTAAATAACAAAATGTTAAATATAGGGTATAAAGAGTGTGTTGATAGCATTGACCAATCGCTTAAATATTATCATGCTTAATAAACCCTCCCAATGATTATTTTCCTTGAATTTTAAATTTATCCTTTCTCAAAAAGTATTATTTACTTACCATTAGAATTGAAAGTTTTTTCAATGCTCTTGTAATATTTAAGACTTTTCATCATCTCCTTTTATCGTTAATATTTTTTTTTATCAACCAATATCTATAGTCTTAATGAGTTTGTCTAATCCGACTTTGAATCTGTCTCTTTGATTTCCCGTGAGCAACTTCGTATGAGTTGTTTTAGTTTTTTAAGTAGGAGCAGATTATATTTATAAACTTTTTTATTTAGAAACTCTTACAAAATACACTATGTTCTCCCGGGAGAACATATTGTAATTTGTAAAAAATTTCAAAAAAAGTTTGTAAACGTATCCATCCCCTTTTACATAATGGCATCAAAATGTTTCTTATCTTGACACAACAAAATATGATTTCTTATATAATTTTCTTTTTAGATCCAAATCAATTGACTCAAATTAGGATAAATTCGGCATATTTGCATATGAACAATTTTATTTTTGGATTTATCATCTATCATTTAACATGATCACAAAAAATTTCTTATGCCCACAACATTTTGTGTGGCTCGCAGCAAAAAAAAGAAGCTCTGGCACGCAAAACGAATCTCTATAACATAACACAATAACTTTTTCTACAACATAACTCTTATAAAACCCTTCATTTCTACCATAAATAAATGTCGAATTTGGTTTTTACATAGAGCTTTAAGCTGATATTACTCTTGTTTGCATGTGAATTGTGAAATCTTTCTAACTAGTACTAATGATATGATATTATGATGCAACATCATATCCCTTAACAATGATTACATATCCACCGCCTCGCTCGTCAAGTTTTTCCTCCAACTTTGTACAATATTACCCCCACCATCTGTGGGTTAACTTTCCAAGGATAGTCCTGCATAGTACCCTAACAAAGAATTCCAAAGCAAACCATAGACCGGGGTAATGGCTTCTAAAAGGGACGGTAAGTTTATGCGTTTCAATATTTTCATGCGGTAGAAGAATTTTTTTTTCATATTATAGATATATCTTGTATGGGTCCATATTTATTAAAAAAGGTAAAAAAAAACAAAATATTGCATGAAAATTGAAGGGTCATTGATAGGAGAAAATAATTTTCCTACAACATGAGAAAATATTTTAACTAAGTTTATAGCTAAAAACACTACACTTATCTACTGATCTTTCATTAGTGAACTGTTATTGAAGGAGAGCTAGGTGTGTATCCCTCAAAATGTAGAGTATCTTGTATAAGTGTTCAAGGAGACAGTAGTATAGAGCTAAGTTCAAGATGACTCATAGTAAGCAGTCGCAGATGAGGATACAAATGTAGTATGTGTGAAGGCTATGGTAATTCTAAAATTCGGCAAAGTAATAGCTCATGAAAGTATGTAATATTATGTGCCTCTTCAGTAGGAGAAGATGGGTATATATGGGTGGAAGAATATTCTCTAATATTGAAAGAGAGAAAAATGAGCCAAAAAACTATTAGCCAAGACCTCATTGTAGTAGTGAGACACTACCACACCATCGTGTGTGTACAATGGTGAGTTATGTAGGGAATAATGGAATTCCCTAAGGTAAGGTCTATGAGCTCACCTGTAAGGTGTTGATGGGCCTTGGATAGTCAACCCATTATATTGGGCTTGTGTAGATCGGCTAAAACAAAAGCCCCCAGCTTGTTAGTTTGTGAAGTCAGAGTGCTAAGATGTATGAAAACTTCATCCAATCATCTCTAATGTGTAGTGTTTTTCGATGAATACATTGTTTTCAGTCGATCTTTCATTGTATGTAGTGTGTAGTGATTTCAGATGTATAGTATTTTCATGAATTGCTGGGTTAAGCTATGTACAACATGCATTGAGCTGGATCATCTTCATCGAAAGCTTTGCGGTATATGTTTCCTCTGTTGACTGACAGGTGAGATGCTATCTTGATTCTTTTGGCTATGGGGACATCATCTTCACTGTCTTCTTCTTTATCAGAAAAGGTGATGGGTTTCTCAGAGGTAGTTCTCTCTGAGCCTTTTGTGCTCTGAAGGTTCTCTTTATCCTTTGACTGGATTGTTCCCCCTTTATGAGGGGAGACTTAGGAGAAGTCTTGGAAGGAGACTTCTTCTTTTGCTTGCTTTCAATAGCAGCAGAAGTCTAGCATCATAGGGGGAATACTTTCCCAGGAATAGCTCCTTAAAGAACTGCCAGGTCATAATCTGGCCATGCATCTCATAGGCCAGATAGGTGTTCGTCAACCACTCATATGCATCTCCCTCCAGCTTGTAGGTGACAAACGTCAACTTTCGCGGATTGGTGCACTGCATCACCCTGAAGATCTTATCCAAGGCTTGATGCCATCTAGCTGCAACGATAGGATCATAGGCTCCATTGAATGAAGGTGGATTATGCTTACGGAAAGCATTCATCATGCGTTCTCTCGTCTCCTGGTTCTCAATGGGTTCATAGTATGGCTGATCATACTGAAATAACGACTCACGCTCTCCATGTTGCTCGGTTCAATGTCCTTCTAAACACGTGTCCCTCCATTTCTATTCTCATATGGTGATGGAACAGAGGCGATGACAGTGGCAGCGGCGGAGGATGCTGGCCATCATTATGTCCAGTCCTCATCTCCTCCAACATGACTCACATCATGGTCATATTTGCTAGTCAGTTCGCCTCTAAATACGTCCCCAGTGGCATTCCGATTTATCTCTCACATGGTGTCCATCATAGCCTGATTAGCCTCTTTAATTGCACCTAACTCAGCTTGCATAACAACCTGCATCACAGCCAATGCAGCTGCAATGGGATCTGAACTCCCATTTGTTATCCCTCGAGCACTCCTAAAGTTAACCATAACTTTGCTCATGTTACACAAAGACATGAGTTGATTAGGCCCATACCAAGTGGTCACACATGCATCATCATGGTAAGTTCTAAGAGTAACTCACAAGACGTCTTAACACGCACAAGATATCCTAGGTTATTGCAATACATAAGGATTTTCCCAAGAAAATTTGCTCTGATACCATAAAATGTAACATCCCGTCTGCAGCCGGTGTATTAACATACAAATGGTTTAAAGCGCAGCTTGCAATAATTAATTGCGGAAGCAATATACTCTTTTATTTAAATACTCAATGCTAGTCCTCATGGTGGATTAGCTTTTCACATTAATAATCATCCTTATGTAATTGCAACACTAAAATAAATCTGAAATACCTCGTACTTATAAATAACAATTCAAAAGCATCGATAACTCATACTGCTACGATACAAATACCCAAGTCAACAAATACACAGATTATTTAATAGTGGGATAGACAACTCATATGCTCACCACAAATATCAACATAATCTATCAAATCTAGTCATAATAAAGTCTCATCACGGCAACATAAATAATCATAATATGCATGGTTCATAATAATAATGAAATATCTATGTCAGCCTCTTGCCTCTATCTGTGTCTGTCTCACGAACGTCATCCTATAAAAAATATGCCTCATAAGGGGTGAAATTTCTAACAGAAATCTCAGTAAGACAAAGGGTCCTTAAGGGATCCTCCACCCCAAGCTCATTTACATGTATAATATAAGTTCTAAAGTAGTCTAAACAATATATAAAGAAGCAGATTAATAACAAGATAAGAGGAATAGCTATACCGGGCCATTTATAGCAGTAAACAATGCAGTATATAAAATGAACATGCCATACAATATATCAAATGAGTGTGCAATGTCGCATATGTCCATGTCATGTGTGTATGCATCCTCAAACATACATCATGTGGGTGCACAATAACAATCCTACTGGCCAGAGAATAATGTAGGTATTACGCACGTCTACAACCTATCCAAAAGTATAAGGAGTTCACCTTATACCCACACTGGTGGAGTCCTACCCCTAACATGGAGTCCACCATGCTTAGGAACCCCACACAGGTGTTTTGCACACTACCCCACCTACATATACATGTAGCAATGCACTATAACAGAATCCAGTTCAATAGCATATCCAATAATCATAACCAACAAATATAATTTCCAAAAAAGTACCATGCACATAAACCAATCCCCCATGGGGTTTGGTGGAACAAATAGTGGATTAAACCGAGAAACAAAAGCTTACTTGTACGGTAAAGTCCTCTAATACCAACTCAGTATCAACGTGATCACCAACAACCAAACAATCCAGTGAGTCACAATCTGGTTTAATGGCAAACACATCATTAATAATCTTATCCTACAATGTCATGTAAAACAGAACATTTTTTTTTTCGTTTAGCATACTGCAGGCTTTTTTCAAAACGACAAGCACTAAACCGTGTTTGCTATTTTTAAAACTAGCATTGCAACTCATTACTAAAAATTCTAAGATTTTAGTATGTTAAACTAGACATCTCCAACTTTACAACTACATATTATATGCCTCATTTGGAGTTGTATAACTCTAATTATGTGTTTCGCAAAGTGACTACTGCAAACTTCAAACTTACGTTAAGATCAATCCACTTATCCAATGGATCTGAAATTCGCAGGGTTGTAGCCCTATGTGTTAGCTTTCAATAGGTCAAAATCTCACTCAATTTGGAGCTCTGTAGCTCAAGATATCAAGTATTTAGTAAAATAGGTTTGTTGCTGTCCAGACCAAAATATTAGGATATTGCCGAAGGAATATCGGGATATCAATATCAGGATATCAATATCCGGATATCGATATCCGGATATTGATTTTCTAATTTCGGGTTATTTTGCGATAGTTTTTCAAAAATGCGTTTTTTAAGAGTTTTTCCTAGAAAGTTCAATTTTTACCCACTACAGAAGTCCAAGCTATCATTTTTATATACATTCATGCTTGTTTTCATCAAGGTTACTTAGTTCTTTCATTTTATATCTTAAAAATTATTCTTTTCAAAGAAACTCAAAGAGAAGAGTTGGGGTTTATACCCAAAGTTTCAAAATAGAGAAAAGAAGTGCCCTAGGAAGTTCTTAGCCCACTTTTTACCTCTGACCAGCAAGGAGCACAAAAATGGTTTCCAAACTTGATTCTTTCTCCACAAAGATGACTCATTGAGCTCCAATATATGAGTAAATAGCTCCATCCTGCACAACAAAGAAGGGCAACCCTCAACCCTCACCAAAACAAAAACTAACACTCCCCAAGAAGAGGTTTTCCTCTTCCAAGATACTTGCTTTCAATGTTTAGCAATGATCAAGTGTATAAAGATGGAGACTTTGATGGGATTTAGTGAAAAAGTCACAAGCTTTTGGAAGCAAGGCAATGGCACAATGGAGAACTAAACGAGGCAGCCATGCATGCAAGAATAAAAGGAGTTGCTAGAATAGTGTTCAAATGCCCTAGGTTTGTGTGCCACTTTCTATTTATAAGTGTACCCATTTAAACTAATAGTATTAGTTTAATTAGTTCTGCTCTTCGTTTAACTTTAAAATTTTATATCTTGGACGTAGAATTTTTTTAGGAATTATCATATTTTTACATTAATTTTTCTAGGCACTTTGTCGTTATGCATTTTCTATTGCAAAATAGTCGATATTAGTTTTGACATCACTGCTTATTATTTACATTCTAAATTTGATATTCTTAACCTAGATATTTTTCTAGGAATATTCATATTTTTATTTATATTTTTCGGATCACTTCACCGGTATCCATTTATACCGCGAAATACTCGGTGTTTATACTTTTCTTATTAATTATTATACTCTTTCCATATTTATCCAAAGTCAATTACTGAATTATCTTCTAAACTCATAATTAAATTATTTAAATTTCTAATTTAGATGAGTCAGACTAGACAACAAGTGAGTAGGGGTAACTTGTACATTCTAACTCATAAGAAGAAAGATGGAACATACATCACTAGAGAAGCTCAAGTTGTTGTAAGTATTTTATTTGGTCTGATTTTTGTAGTTTCAAATCTGTATGGGTCCATCGTAGAATTATAGTAAATTGGAATCATTATATCATTTACTAGAGAATTGGAATAACTAAGCTGGATTAAGAAAATGTTTTTCATCAAATAAGTGGGAAATTATTATTCTTGCCTCCTCAATTTGGTTCATCGTTGACTAACAAAATATAAGATGATAGCTCATGAAATTTTTTTCAAGCATAAGGTGGACAGTGTTTTGTAGTAATAATCCTTGCACGGTTTCTTTGTTCTCCAACCCCATTTTTCTTATCAGCTTTTTTATTTTTTTTATTGTAACCTTTTCAATATTTTGTGGCCCATGATGTGATACCTTCGTTCTCTTCTTACTTATTCATTTTTGTTCTGTATTCTGTATATTTGTTTTTCGAAAACTGCACTCTAACAATTTTCAAGTGTATGTTCAGCTCCTTTGAGGTTCAAGTTTTTTAGAAAAACATGCCAACACCAACTATAGTTCTATTTCTTTTTTATTCCAATTCTGTTGATCCATATTTTTCTCTAATTAAGATCTCAAGAAGAGAAATGAGTTGCTTGCAGACCATAATTTTCTTTTTGTTTCTGATAAATAATTATTTCTTATAACCTTAACTATATAGGAGAAGATTAGCGAGATTGAAAGTGAAGGAAATATGATTTTGGCACTCACACCTAATGATTCTTTTGGCCAAGTGTTTGGCAAGGAACATCCAAGACGTGTTCGAGGTGTATCTAATGTTTGTCCTTCACAAATCTTTGAATCTGGTTATTAATGGCACAATAATAATGGTTGTAGTAATTCTATTTGAGGATCCTATACTTACCCAAGCATGCAACAAAGAAGTTCAAAAGCTAAAGTGACATCTACAGTTAGAAGTTCAGAAAAGAAAACCAATGGAAGTCATGCTTGTTAAATTGTATCAAAATATGTCTCTACCTATACCTGACAAATTAACTACCTATACCTAACAAATTAACTACTCTTATTAATGATCAAGTAAGTTATTATTTCTTTTGTAAGTACATATGTGCGTGTGTGTATTTGTGCTAAAAATGTTATTCTTTTAGTTTAATGCAGTTAACGAACCTAAATTCTCGTGGCCAACCTTCTTCACATTCTGCTACTCATCAGTCGTATTAGATTATTTATATTTAAATATTTATAGTTGTATTAACACTGATTACTTTTATGATTAATTTGTAAGAGACTTAAGTACTTTGTTGCGTCATACTCATATTTGCTTCTATTAATTTTTAATTTTAGACTTTTTTTAATTGACTTTTATTATTTGTATTTATTTTATAATTATATTTAAATTTTTTATATATTTAATATTATAATGATAGGTTTAATTATAAATAATGAAGTTTCTTGAAAAATAAATAATCATCCAAACCAATGCAAGTCTGTAAATATTTAATTCAAATTATGTAATTTTAATAAATTACACAATTCAGTGGTGCTTTGAAAAACTATTTAGAATTCGAAGGATTTTAAAGATTTTTTTTACAATCAAGATTTCATAGGATTGAATCTTAAAGGATTTTAATAGAGTTTATAAGATTTGAAAGGACAATATGGATTTATAAGATTTTAAAAAATCACGTGAATTTTTAACAAACATTCAAAATTACAAGAGTCAATAAAATAAAATAAAGCAATGCAATGATATTAATAAAAAAAGTAAAACCTAATGTAATTTTCTCAATTAGTAAAACATAATATAATTTTTAACAAACATTCAAAATTACTAAGCAACATCTCTTCACATATATAAGTTATACTAGTCCTCCATGCACTAGCATTTTCTCATTCTTGCTCTTGGGTTTGACCAATGGGTTAAAAATTATCTTCTTCATTTGGTATCAGAGAAAGCATATATGATTATAAGACCCAATTTTTTATTTATTAAAATAATTCTAAATTCACGTATACAACCTAAAGTTCATGATAAAATCATATTTTTTGTGCCAAGAAAAATTGTGACCCATAACTTGAAAAATTATTTTTTAAACTTTCAAGAGCTCTCAGAAATCTCATGTTTTTGAGATGGATTATTTTCGAATATTGTTGGTTTGTTGTTTCTGGGTTATTTTGTGATGAAAATTGCTCAAAAATATGTTATTTTTGAGCTTTGACTAAGCTCCCATAGCGGAATCTGATTTTGAGCGGGTCAATCTGCCAAAAGAAGAAGATACTGCAATATAGAAATCTCAAAAAATTCTAGGGGTTAGGGTGAGAATGTGAAAGAGACATTTTATTTATATTTTTCACTAAAAAATCTCACAAAATTCACAACAATAGAAAATCTATTAAAATTGTCAATTTTTTAAATACTACAAGATTGTTTTTTTTTATTTTTTACAATCATTAAAATTTTAATTGAATATTTTTTTTTTTAATCTTTTAAAATTTTAATTGAATACTAATAGATTTTTTTCTGAGAAATAATCCATTAAAATCTATTAAAATGACGGTTTAGGTATATCCGGCGTCGACTTGTCTCTAAAGGCGATTATTCCGACGTTTTATGAAAACAGTCGTCAATATATTTAACGTCACCAGAATCCTTGTCAATTTTGGATTGGCCACTGTATTCCTTCGAGTCCGTTTGAACCGCCAGTGCGGACTAAGAAAACCGACTTTAATAACCGCTTTTGGTGTAGAGGAGAATCTTATTGTTATCCAAATTACCATAAAACGTGTGCGTATTCTTCTTAGGTCAAATCATATGTGTCATTATTCAAGCATGATAACTTATAAAATAATCCAAATAATGTATCTAAAAGCATTTCAAGACAAAATAATTAGCACTTTCTTGCGCAGACGGAATAGAAGAAATGGGTGCATCCGTTGCGACGTCGTTTTAAGGCTGCTAATGACTTTTGGGCTCCACCAAGTTCAACTGTTCAACTGTTCTCTCTCACCCAAAACGCGTTTTCCTTATCTCATAAAGTGGTCACAGCCACCCCCCAAAAACCTATTTATACTTTACCTTTCAATGCTTTCCATATTCAATTAATCACTCATTCTTTTGGCTCTGCTTCATTATACAAAAAAAGAGAAAATCAATAGCAACTTCATCATAACCATGAGTCACACTATCAATCAACAACAAACTCCTGGTAAGTCTTTTTAATTTTTTTGTTTTATTTTTAAATTGAATAATTTAATGATTAAATGATCATTCTTTCATCAAAATTTACCTCAATCATGAAGAAAAATGTTCTTCCTCAACATCTTTTTTTTTATTAATTATTGAACAAAAACATGCATGGTTTTCACATCATAGAATTAATAGATGAATTGATCATATTTCTGGCTGCTAAAAAAAAAAAAAACCCATGTTTTATATTCAAAGCTAGAATTATTAACTTGTTTATATAGTTTCTGGTAGCTAGAATTATTCATATCTATAGGAAAACAGTGATCTTTTATATCTAACTAGTGTCTTATCTTGTTCCACTAGTGGGTCAGACCAACCCTCCAGCTCCATCAGTTACTGCACCACCACCAATGGGTTACCCCACCAAGGATGGTCCTGAAGGGTACCCCCAACAAAGTGTTCAAGTGGAAACCACTAGCAGGGGTGATGGCTTCTGGAAAGGATGGTGAGTTCATATCCAAAATCTTTGTGTTTATATGATTTAATTATTTTCCTATATATTGATTGGGAAGATAATTTATCTCTTGTAATTAAAAAGGAAAGTTCATTTTCTAATTTGGGAAAAAAATACATGTATTTCAGTAAAATTCATTGGGGAAGGATATTGTAACAATGAAGTAAAGTTGTATTGTTACTACCATCAATCTTACCGTAAGATCGATTATGTTGATTCAACGGTTATATTTAGTTCGATCTTTGTATGGTTATGATTCCCCACATTTAAAGTGAAAACATTAAATATGGGAAATCATAACCATATGAAAATAAATATAATCGTTTGATCAACATAATCGATCTAAATTGGTAGTAACACAACTTGGTTGTTACAATATCCTTCCCCAAATTCATTTTACTAATTTTTTTTAAATACTATGTATTTTTAGCCCTTAAATCCCCAAAACAAAGTTATTTTGAATCGTAGAAGATAAAGTTATTTCCTATTGCAATAGAAATATTTTTCCCATATTAATTTTTTGAAGTATCTAATTTTTTTTAACTTTATATTTTATTTTATTTTATTTTTGCAGTTGTGCTGGATTATGTTGCTGCTGTGCCCTGGATTGTTGCCTCTAATTGAATATTACTTGCATATCTAGATTTGTGCTTGTTCTTGTGGTTTTCTTTTGTCTAATTTTTTTTTCTTTACGAAACTATTTGCATACCTTGTCTAATAAGGATCTTTATGTTTATCCATGTGATGGAATATGTAACTTGTTGATCTTTTTCTTTGTACGTTAATTTGAAAGAGAACCATATATGGGTCATTGCAATTAGAAACCCTAATGTCTCCTATACAAACTATATCTTGTATCTTTTCATTTAACAATTTGATTGGTTATTTATTGGTTGAAGCTGCCTTAATTCATAAAATATCCGAGAACTCCCAAGGGTAGCTCAGTTAGCAGCTGAGCTCTCAAGGGATTGCTTGGTGCAGGGATCAAACCTTGCTTCAAGCAGTTTCTTGAAAAATCTTTGGGGTTAGAGGATAAGCCAAAAATCTTCGGTTGGAGGATTAGTCTCGTCCTTTCTCGGGTTGCGAAGCTTAGTGCACCCACCCTCACAATGAGGGGCTAGCCCAAATGGGCCGTACCCCGAGGGCATGGTGACCGAAGAAGGTTGAATGCAATGTGCCAAAAAAAAAAAAATCCGAGTTTCAATTCCAAGTAAATTAATAGATAGTTGCGTGATGGTTTTGAGTTTTGATCAACAACTGAAATGCATATCTGTATAACTCTGTTGACCCTTGACTTATATTTTTGCTAAAGTTTTAAGATAAGAAAGCATTTTATGGATAAAAAAGTCTTACCCAACTCACGTAATTGAAATTTTAAATTTGAACAGAAGTTATTTTTATATAGATTTATACGTCATGTGTGATGATACATGAGGATTCATTTCTAAATTTTCTATTCTTCAGTCCAACTCAACAAGATCCCAAACCTTATTCTGTTCCATAGATTTCAAATCATCTTTCGTAGCATCTAACCACTTATCACCATTTTCACCATTCATGGCTTGAGAAAACCTTACTGGATCATCCTAAATACCCATATCAAATTCAGACTCTTGTAGATATATCACATAATCATTAGAAATAGCAGGTCTCCTTTCTCTTTGGGATTTTCTTAATGCTATTTGTTGTGGTTCTTCTAATATGGGTTCATTCGGTTCATCAACAATGATTTCTTCATGAGTAGTGGGATCATTAATTCGTCTTTTATCATTATTGATTGGTTCAATAACATGAGGAACAACGACTTTGCTAGAGCTACAAGTCAATAGAACTTGTATACTCACTTCATGAATATCCACTTTACGTGGTGTTTCACTCCCACTAACTTCACCATTCTCAATGAACCTTGCATTTCCAGATTCAATAATCCTTGTAGTATGATAAGGACAGTAAAACCTATACCCTTTCAATTTTTCTGGATAATCAATGAAATAACCACTGATTGTTCTTGCATCCAGTTTCTTTTCTTGCGGATTGTAGTATCTAATCTCTGCCTGACAACCCTAAACATGCAGGTGTCTTATAGGTTTCCTACCAGTCCAAAGTTCAAAAGGAGTCTTTGGAACTTACTAGGAACCCTATTCAATACATGCATGACAGTTTTTAGAACATAAGTCCACAATGAAACAGGTAAAGAAGAATTACTTAACATACTCCTAACCATATCCAGTAAGGTCCTATTACGCCTTTCTGATACACCATTATGTTGCGGTGTACCGGGCATTGTGTATTGAGCACAAATACCACGCTTTTCTAGAAATTTAGAAAATGGGCCCGGATGTTGTCCACTTTCATCATACCTTCCATAATATTCACCACTCCTATCAGACCTGACAATCTTCACCTTTCTGTTTAATTGCCTTACAACTTCATTAATATAAATCTCCAAAGCATTTGCACCTTGAGACTTATCATGTAGCAAATAGACATAACCATAACGTGAATAATCATCAATGAAAGTGATAAAATATTTTTCTTTATTGAATGCATTAACATCAAACGGACCACATACATCAGTGTGTATAATTTCAAGAAGCTGAGTGCTCCTTGTAGCTCTTTTCTTTGTGTATTTTGTTTTTTTCCTTTAATACAATCCACACAAACATTTAAATCATCAGTAAAGTCTAAATCCGAAAGGATTTCATTATTTACCAATCTTTTCATCCTTTCTTTGGAAATATGTCCCAAACGTTTGTGCCACAAGTAAGCGGAACACCAATTAATTAAGGCACGTTTAGTACCAACATTATGTTGCAGAGTCATAAGCGTTTCAACATAAAGATTATCACGAAATAATTTATATAATCCATCACATAAAGTACCATTACCAATCAAATGATTGTGTTTGTACAAACTGAAACTACCACTACCAAATTTAAAAGAATATCCAGCAACATCAAGTTTGGAAATTGAAACTAAATTCCTAGATATACTAGGGATATTCATAGTTTTACATAAGTCCAAATGATATCCACTGTCGAGAATTAAACGATACATTCCAACAGCTTCCACCGGAACTTTCACTCTATTGCCCATAAAGACAAACTTTTCATTTGGCCTTGTGGATTTTAGAAGAAGAGACCTCATTCACTTTAAGGGGTCCTCCGCTTCCTCCTTTCTTCTCATGCTTCTTACCTTTATACTTTTCAACTTCTTATGCTTTACATAATTGACAGAATGAGCTCCCTGATTCTTAATTTTTGTTTCCTCCTGAACTAACACACTGTGCAATTCATGCACATTCCATTTGTCTTTCATGGTATTATAGTTCATTTGGAAAGGACCATACTCAGACGATAATGAGTTCAATACGAACTGCACCAGGAAGTTCTCATCCACAACCATTTCCAATGATTTTAATTTTGCCACAATGCTTGTCATTTCAATAACATGCTCATGCATAGTACGCGAACCATCAAACTTCATGGTGGTCAGTGTACTCATAAGTGTCCCAGCAAGAGACTTATCAGCGGTTTGGGAGCGCTCTTCCACAAGTTTCATCATTTCGATGGCACTTTCAGTTTATGGAAGAGCTGACTTTCAGTTTGTCATTTGCAAGGAATAACATTTAAACATTAATGCTTTGAGTCATACATGTCACATACTAACATACTTCACAGATTCAACTATACTAACTTCAATGCATATCAATGTTCGCCTTTGGGGATCCATTAACATACAACATTAACTGTAATGATGCTATATAAATTTCACATAATTTGGCAATGATGCATACCCCCATCATAATTATTTGTCATCTTTGGATGTCCAAATATGAGGAAATATGCCAACAATACCAACATCCATGTTCATTTTATAAAACAAATAATCAACCTTTGGGTTGATCCCCAACTGTTCTATAATAATGAACTTCAATATACCATAACCAGAAAATTATATCATACTATTCATAGCATCACAATCATGGTAATTGAAATAAAATCCATAATATTTGAAATTAAAATAACTCTTCAAGATTTGGCAACTTTGGTGACTAACAAATCTTTATCATAATTAATTTCAAAACTTTGTCCAACTTTCATATGTATCAATGTCCTTTCATGTTTTCCCAATAATTCATACAATGGAATAAACATATGACAATGACATACTTGCCCAGTACAAAGATCGGAGAAATGGCGCGGGTTAGTGCCATTCCCGCGCCATGGTCCCATTTCATTTCCCGTAAAGTGGCGTTGGTTTGCGTCATGTTGGCGTAGGTTTGCGCCATTTTCCAGAACAGAAAATCGTACAGAAACCGTAAATGGATCAACATTAAACCGTTCCAAAAATTGAACATAAACATGATCATCACGAAGGGGATAATATGGCAACATACAATACTCAATCATCATGTTTTCATAAGGTGTAGTACTTGAAAATCATTTAACAACACAACATGGATTTTGTTCCCATTCCTTTCCCCTAAGAATTTTCAAAAATGAGATTTAGAGGAATCATCAATCATGGTGATCAAAATTTTCAGAAAAACCCCATCTTTTCATGAATTAAGAGATCATACATAATTGTTTACGGAAAATCACAAACTCTTAAACACATGCTCTGATATCACATGTAAGATATTTTATCAGTAATTCAATAATTCGTGTTCAACAATGATTTCAAGAACATGATATAGGATCTTCAGAATTCATGATTTTCACATAAGAGCGTACCTTTGTCCACTAGTGCGGAAGAACTTTGATGATGGAAGATCGTTTCTCAGAGTCTTTACCCTCTGCTTTTCTTGTATCTTCTATGACAGGGATCTGATACAACTTTTATGGGCAGACCATGAAGGAGAGAATTCTCAGAGATAATCGTAATCAGAGACTCACCATTTTCCTCTTTATATAAATGAACCATGTCACCAGTTACAGAGTTTCAAATAACTCCCTGTAACTTCCCATCAATGCGAAACGTCAAAACGTCAATTACCATTAATGCGAAACGTCAATTACTATTAATGCAAAATGTTACCATAATGCAAAACGCCAAAACGTCAATTATCATTAATACGAAACATCAATTACCATAAAGCCTATTTTATTATTAATGCTTTTCTTGTATCTTCTATGACAGGGATATGATACAACTTTTATGGGCAGACCATGAAGGAGATAATTCTTAGAGATAATCGTAATCAGAGACTCATCTTTTTCCTCTTTATATAACTGAACCATGTCACCAGTTACAGAGTTTCAAATAACTCCCTGTAACTTTCCATTAATGCGAAACGTCAAAACATCAATTACCATTAATACGAAACGTCAATTATCATTAATGCAAAATGTTACCATAATGTAAAACGTCAAAACATCAATTATCATTAATACGAAACGTCAATTACCATAAAGCCTCTTTTATTATTAATGCTTTTCTTGTATTTTCTATGACAGGGATCTGATACAACTTTTATGGGCAGACCATGAAGGAGAGAATTCTCAGAGATAATCGTAATCAGAGACTCACAATTTTCCTCTTTATATAAATTAACCATGTCACCAGTTACAGAGTTTCAAATAACTCCCTGTAACTTCCCATTAATGCGAAACGTCAAAACGTCAATTACCATTAATGCGAAACGTCAATTATCATTAATGCAAAATGTTACCATAATGTAAAACGTCAAAACGTCAATTATCATTAATGCGAAACGTCAATTACCATAAAGCCTATTTTATTATTAATTAAACCAATTGACACATATTACACATGAGACACAAATAGTTTTATATAGAATACCGACATTAATATCTGCTCCAAATAAAAATATCCATATATAATATGATGAGTATTAAAAGCAACAATCATACTATAATCAACTACTGGCATTATAATATTGAACTAAATCCCATTACGTTAGAACAAGAATTTAAATTGAAGTTCTGCATATCCTTTCCTAATTCAAACCACCCAAACGAAACCTCAGGTTTTCCTTCGTTTTAATAATTTCCATTGCTTCATTAAATGAGAAACACCCTCCTTCAAAGACGCCTTCCTTCCTTCCTTAAAACTCCATAGCTCCGGTAATGGATATCTACCACTGGGGTTATACTCATTCAACTCTTTCAGAGCTGTAGCCACTGCTTCAAAGACCTCATCACCTAACTCATCCTTTAAAGTTCTCAGTTTTGCATCTTCTTCATCTAAAATTTCCTGCATAATAACATATATTAAGATCATGGTGCCTGCATGGAACATCCGAAAAAAACATGCCAAACAAACACTAGAGAGATGACCACCACCTTGCCCTTCCAATAGTTTTTTAAACAACACTTGCAGCATACCTTGCTTTGTAATTATTTTGAAATGATGCATTGCATTTGTTAAATATTTTTTTAAAGAACCCATTCAATCTAAAAGCATAAACTATTAATGGTTTTATATTATATCTCTATAACACCTCCTCACACATGAGCCAATTAAACTCGAAGTGTAGCCCCGCTTACCTATGCTAAGAAATTTTATAATATTTAATTATTTATTAATAGACCAGGGATAATGAGGATCGAACTCGTAACCACTTGGTCACGAAGACTCTGATATCATGTAAAGATCCTATTTAACTCAAAAACTTAATCTATTAGGCAAAAATCATATTAATGGTTTCATATTATATCTCTAACAATTCGTAGCATGAATAAGGAGGAAATCGGGTAATATCCCTAATTAAAATGACCATATGAACAGTTATAAGGGATTAAAAGAAAAAAAAACATCCATTTGAAATTATAATCCTGAGTCATTGTACCTTCGCATTCCCTGCTTCATCTAATAAAACTTTAAATGGATGCCAGCTTGGATCTCTAAGATAAGCCTCCCACTGTGAGCACAACTCCACAGCTTTCACATTCACTTCATCACCAAAAAATTGCCTCTCAGCTGCTTTCACAAACGGCTTCTCATCAAGCTCTCCCATTCTTTTCACACGAATAAAAGCTCGAGTCGACTTCCCCATCCACTGTGAATAAGGAAATCAGATTACTTCAACAAAATACAAACGACAAAACCATGGCACCAATAGTAACACAACAACAAACTACCTGAACTCATAGCGCCTATTTTGCTAGTAGTTTAACCATCAGATCCAATAACAAACCACAATAAAATATATTTGCGAAAATAACCAATTAGAAAATCTGGTCTTTTATAGACCTGAACTAATTCAACCAATCTGTACTTCAAATATTAAACCATATGGATTAAAATCATCTCCTTCGGACACAAACAATTGTACAGCAAATTCACAAGGAGAATCAAGCAACCACATGATTCACAGAACATGCTAGTACCATTGAAAAATTGTAATTCCTAAAATACAGAAACTAGAGTTAAAACACAGAATGTATTGCACGTGCATTATTTGAATGCAACCAGTTTGCTATAAGTTATCGCAGCAAATCACCAGTCGGTACCCTGAATATGATTCCAACTACATAATTTGAATGTAAACTAATTACAAGATCAGGTAGACTACTAAACATGAAACACTCTGCTATAGTTCATATATAAGCAGTCACATATCAATTAAATGCAGACAACCTTAGATATGTGGTGAGGTTTAACCCGTATTATATACAAACAAAGCCTTCTATCCCGGTTCAGAAAATGATTAGTTAGAGAAGACCTTCCAAAGTTGATTTTCGGACCATTGGAGTTAGTTGAAATCCCGATGACAAAATCACATCGAAGAGATTCACATTTATGTACAGAAAAAGATACATACACTAATTAATTCTTTGCGAGCATCTTGCAACTCGTCATTGGTTTTACGCTCCTGGACAACAAGAGTTTGTTGAAGTTCATCCATTGCTTCCAATTCCTCCTCCTTATCCTGCAAAGCCAATTTAATTGCATCCATTTTTTTCTTCTCCTCCACATCTTCATCCTCCCCCATGTGTTTCATTACTTGGAGAGCTCCCCTCATGTGTTCGATCTCCAATTCCAGTGTTTGTTTGGCATCAAGTCTTCTTTGTAGTTCATGAATTTTTTCATGGAGTTTCTCCTTTTCTTTCTGTAACGTTCAACCACAAAATGACCAAGTCAAAATCTTAAATGGATACAAGTAATTGAATTAACTACTCTCAATAGAAGAAAATGGAATCCGTGCCTTTTGTTGTTCAGCCAAATGCATCACTTTCTCATCAGCCTTGTTTTGCTCCATTATTGCCGTCTCATTCTGCAATCAAAGAAGATGAAGAAAAAAATTCATAAGTCTTAGAATTATTAAAATAGAAAAGGGAAAGAGGGGGAGGGGGTTGGAATTGGACACAAAATGACTGGCTTATCCATAAAATTTCACAGGCAAAATATATTACATTTTTTTTCTTAAAATGTAGTTTCTTTCTCTCATTGTCATTCCGTGCTTGACGCTTTTGCAGATCATTCTCACGGTTCTGAAGCTCTTTCTTTTGAGCTTCCAGATGCAATCTGGCTTTTTCATGATCCATAAAAATATTGTTCAAATGATCATGGTCCCTCTGCTGTATCTTTTCAATTTCTAATGGAACAGGGTGAAACACAAGGTAAGTAAGTACCTTAATGATTAGAAAATCACATGAACTAGAATAATTCACTTCAAAGTGAAATAGACAGTAAGCTATCATGAAAGGATAGATATAATAATCGTACAAAGTAGAAAGTTTCACCAATCAACTCAGAGAAACACAGTAAACTATGATGAAAAGAAAAACGAACACGAATTAGAACAACAATTCACTTAAAGTTTCAACATACCATTATTAAATGATTTAATCATCTCCTCTTTCTGTTCCATCACTCTGTTCAGGGACCAATCAATCTCATCATGTTTGCTACATACCTGTTCCAATTCCTTATTCTTCATTACCAAGGTATTAGCTAAACCCGAGACAAGCTTTGATGTTTTCCTTTTGTCCTCTGCTTCTTTTCCAGAAACAGTTTTCAAGTCCCCATTTTTACGAAGGTGAAAACCAATTATACTCTTCAAGTTGTAGTCATCATTGCGGGCCACCCATCCACACAGCCTATCCATTTGGCATCTTGAACTGTAGTAATCCCTCTTACCACAATGTTCCGCTTCAAAGCTCTTTTCAAAGTCCATAGCATTGGTGAAACCATCCCAATCTTTGCCGAACTCGACAATGGCAAAGCCTGAATGTCCATTATGGTTCCATAGGGGATGCACTTTCAGGGGGTGAAATCCTTTTAGGGTAAACTCCTCCCTTAGTTTGGTACCACTTTCTCCAACATACTTTCCGTTTTCAATTTTCGTAGGAATGTTAGCAACAATACCCATCCAAGGCCAGACAAACAATGGATCCTTGCCAACAGGTTCTGGTCTAATATTCTTAGGAAGATACCTATCAATGTACAATTGAAGAGCAGAATGCTTCGCTATAACTTTAATCTCTCTGCTATGTGAACCTGTGGCAAATCTTGATGCATGTTTCAAAAGCTCACTCACGGAGTATTCCTGCCTATCAAGGCAAAAGGGGCACCTATATGTTGAATTTGAGATTTTGAATTTAAAGCAATCATTCTTCAAGTCATCGTAACATCTATGCTCGTAGTACTTCAAGTCAGACTCTCTGTTACGTTCTGAGTGATGTGACATCTGCAAATGAGAATTGCAAGATGGAGTCGATCATCACATACTACACACTAGAGACGCCAAGAAAAAAGAACAATTTATAATGCTCAATAATATTTCCAATTTATTCTATAACCAATAATATTTTTAGGGAATTACAACAAATATCTTAATAGTTGATTTCCGCCAATCAACGGTTAAGATTTATTGCGAATTAATAATTAATTAATAAATCTTATTGGTAAGAATCTTAACCGTTGATTGGCAAAAATCGACGGTTAAGATATTGGTAGTAAAAGGTTGTAAAGAAAGATAGGTTGTAATTATAACCTCTCCCGTATTTTTATGCTCAATGATTATTTATTATGGAATAACCAGAAGCCAAGAAAAAATAAAAAATATAATATTTCCAGAGTAGAAAAAATGTTCTTATATTCTTTCATTCAATCAAAGGTGAAGATTAAAAAGGAAATTTTTCAAAAAATAAGAAAGCGATGAGGCGATTAGCATAATAATAGTAGTTGTTGGGAACTCGTTCCCTCAACTCGGCTTAGGTGTTTTTTTGCGGAAGTCAATCAGCAACATTCTGGATCTAGGATTTTGTCTCTCTTGCCTCGGCCTGAACTTTATCAGGTCGGGTAGTGCAGCGAAAAAAAAAATCACAAACAGAGAAGAGAGAAAGAGAACACAAATTTTTAAAGTGGCAAAACCTTCTATCCAATGAAGAAGCAATAACCCACGGGACCTAGTAGTCCAGATCAAACGTCCACTAAATTCACCAATATGGTGGTTAACACAACCTTTCCAACAAAAGTGATAATCAAACTACCCTAGAGATGTTTCATTCAAACTCTCTCTAGAGATCTCTCCAATGCAAAGCTTAAAGTTTTGCTCACAAATCTCTTAAACAATTTTTTTCTCAAATTGCCTGATCTGTCTCTGACCTAGCCTCCACCTCCAGCTACTGAATATATAGAGGAAGTGGAATTTAGGTTTAGAATTTTATGAAATCCCTCAATGGGTTTGGGCTTAGCATTGAAGAAGGAAGCCCAACAGTAGTAGTAATTGTTGAAATGATATAATATTTGTTGAGTTGTACAATTGTTGGAATTTTAATAATTGATTACACAGTTACATAATCATAGGAGATTTGTATTAAATAGATTAATTTTCTTCCTTATTTGCAGTTGATTGACATAATCATAGGATATTGACATTATTATAGGAGATTTGTATTAATTTCCTTTCTTATTTGCAGTTTAAAATTTGAATTTAAAAAGTTATAAAAGTTTATTATAAATCTTTCAACGTTACGCGGTCTATAGCTGATTGTTATATATTTATATTCAAATAAGACGCGTTAAAAAAATTAAAATCTCTTCTAAAAGCACAAGATTACTCGCATGTTCTTTTTAATTATAATTGGTAAACTATTGTTTCATGCAATGATAAATAAGTTTCTGTACTCAAATTATAGGCATTTTCACCATTTTGCCCCTAATTAATTATTTAATAACCATTTTGCCCCTCACTCAGAACTATCTACCAATCTGCCTCTCTTTAGTCGATTAAGCCAAAAATTTAATCGATTAAATGGTCAAAATAGGCAAAAATTGTTAACTAGAAGATTTAGTCGATTAAATCTCCCTATTTAGTCGATTAAATCTCTCGATTTCTTTTGATAAAGAGGAAAATTTAATCAATTAAGTTGAAGATTTAATCGATTAAATCTTCATTTGACCATTTAATTGATTAAATATTCAATTTAATCAATTAATGAGGGGCAGATTGGTAGATAGTTTGTAATCAGGGGCAAAATGGTTATTAAATAATTAATTAGGGGCAAAAGGGTGAAATAGCCCAAATTATATACTTTAAACTTAAAATTATATTTATATAAAATTCAGCTGATTTTCTTAATATATTACTTATAAATAAAGTGCCAAACATATACTTTTTATCTTCTTTTTTCTTTGACCATGTCTTATTTTATATTGGCTAATCGTTTTGTTTCATATTTTTTTTTAGTTAATTATACTGATTTCAATTTCATTTTTTTCAATAATGAATTCCTATTAATACGTATAGTTCAACACCCCTGATTGATAAACAACTTTTACGGCAAATAAAATGAATTTGAATGGAAAATTTAATAAACATTTTAAAAGAGATTATTACAAACAATACTACAAATTAAAATTAATTCTTAACAAGGATACCAAAAAAAAATTAATTCTTAACATTAATTTTATGTTTATATATTTTTTAGAATTTTTTTTTGAGATAATCGTATATTAATCTTAAATGAATAGGTGGGATAAGTGCTTAAGATTACAACTTTAACATGGTGTATTGGAAAGGCATCATAGGCAACAGCAAAGAAAGCTTTGGTAATTTGCGAAGTTTAAATTATTTTTTAGCAAGTTTGATAACGTGTCGCTCTCTCCTTCAGTATCCACTTTGAGTTCACACTACAAAATACTTTAATCTTTTTCACTATAAAATCAGCTGAATTTTATATAAAAGTATATGTTTGACACTTAAAAAAAAAAAACAGTTAGTTGCATTATTTACTAGAAAAATATTAGACATGCATGACATCATTATTCTTATAGACAAACGTATGTAGAGGTTATCCTTAATAAATTATTCCAGTCTATAACATGAGATCGTTCATGCTCCTTTAAAGACTTCGTAGAAGTATTTTTATTAAATTTTTTTAACATAAATATTTTAAGTATATGTGTATAACCAATCTAAAAATTATAAAATAAAAGATGAAAAATTAATATTTCAAAAAATATGCATAATTAATACAAAAGAATTATGTATCAAAAAGAATACAAAAGAATTTAAAATTATAATTTAAATAAAAAATGACATCTATCATTTTGTAAAAAAAAATTATAAAAATTTAGTCACTATACAAATAAATAATTATTCAGTGACCATCCAACTCTTAGCACCGTAAAATATGTTAGCCATTGTTATCACACACACACAAAAAAATGTTAGCCATTAAGTATTTTACATACCATTTTAATGTTTTCCACTACCTTCTATATGGAAAATTATTAAGCCTATTAATAGTGTTTATTAGTATGTCTATTGGGTGGGAAAATATTTAATATTTAAAATTCAAACTATTTAAATTTGAATATTGAACTTGATGGGTAGGAAAAGATTTTAGCATTTAATGTTTCTGTACTGGGACAAATATATATATAATAAATTTAGATATCATATAAAATTATAGATTAAATTATAAAAATATATGTAGAGTTGATAAAAAATAATCTAAATTTGAAATTTTACTGCAAAAAAATAAAAGAATGACTTATTTATATTTTATAAGAAGATAAAATTAAATTTAACTTAAAAAAATTGGGGAATGATATTGTAACAACCAAGTTGTGTTACTACCATGTTATTACCAATCAATCTTATCGTTAGATCGCTCATGTTGATCCAACGGTTATATTTATTTCCATCTTTGTATGGTTATTATTTCCCAAATTTAATATTTTATATTTATTTTCACCTTTGTATGGTTATGATTTCTCATATTTAATGCTTTCACTTTACCACCTATTTTTTTATAACTCTTACAACCAATATCTTAACAGTTTTTTTTGTTGGTAAAAGGTAAAGTTGTATTGTTACTACCATCAATCTCACCGTAAGATCGATTATGTTGATCCAACGATTATATTTAGTTCGATCTTTGTATGGTTATGATTCCCCACATTTAAAGTGAAAGCATTAAATATGGGAAATCATAACATATGAAAATAAATATAATCGTTGGATCAATATAATCGATCTAAATTGGTAGTAACACAACTTGTTTGTTACAATATCCTTCCTCAGATTCATTTTACTAAATTTTTTTAAATAATATGTATTTTTACCCCTTAAATCCCCAAAACAAAGTTATTTTGAATTGTAGAAGATAAAGTTATTTCCTATTGCAATAGAAATATTTTTCTCATATTAATTTTTTGAAGTATCTAATTTTTTTTTAACTTTATATTTTATTTTATTTTATTTTTGCAGTTGTGCTGGATTATGTTGCTGCTGTGCCCTGGATTGTTGCCTCTATTGAATATTACTTGCATATCTAGATTTGTGCTTGTTCTTGTGGTTTTCTTTTGTCTAATTTTTTTTTTCTTTACGAAACTATTTGCATACCTTGTCTAATAAGGATCTTTATGTTTATCCATGTGATGGAATATGTAACTTGTTGATCTTTTTCTTTGTACGTTAATTTGAAAGAGAACCATATATGGGTCATTGCAATTAGAAACCATAATGTCTCCTATACAAACTATATGTATCTTTTCATTTAACAATTTGATTGGTTATTTATTGGTTGAAGCTGTCTTAATTCATAAAATATCCGAGAACCCCCAAGAATAGCTCAATTAGCAGCTGAGCTTTCAAGGGATTGCTTGGTACAGGGATCAAACCCTGCTTCAAGCAGTTTCTTGAAAAATCTTTGGGGTTAGAGGATAAGCCAAAAATCTTTGGTTGGAGGATTAGTCTCGTCCTTTCTCCGGTTGCGAAGCTTAGTGCACCCACCCTCACAATAAGGGGCTAGCCCAAATGGGCCGTACCCCGAGGGCATGGTGACCGGAGAATGTTGAATGGGGATCCTGGCAATGTGCCTAAAAAAAATCCGAGTTTCAATTCCAAGTAAATTAATAGATACGTTGCGTGATGGTTTTGAGTTTTGATCAACAACTGAAATGCATATATGTATAACTCTGTTGACCCTTGACTTATATTTTTGCTAAAGTTTTAAGATAAGAAAGCATTTTATGGATAAAAAAGTCTTACCCAACTCACGTAATTGAAATTTTAAATTTGAACAAAAGTTATTTTTATATAGATTTATACGTCATATGTCATGATACATGAGGATTCATTTCTAAATTTTATGTTCTTCAGTCCAACTACGACCAGAGTTGAACAATCAACAATGAACAACTATTGACATGAGAAACAAATCCTTGACACTTGGCAATGGCAGATAAGCTGCTAACTAACAAATGTATGGTTCTGAATTTCTTGTCAGTTGTTATTGATCCGCAACGTCTATGTAGACGCAAGTATAACAAAGTTTGTTACAAGAATTTGAAAAACCTAACAAGTATCCTATTATCTCAACAAATTACGGAGAGAGTGAATGCCCAACTTGCTAAGTACAATCTGAAAGGCCGTCATTCCAAGAACTTTGGTGAATACATTAGCGAGCTGGTCTATAGAACGAACAAAGGTGATGCAAATAGTCTTGGCCATCAGATGAACACGGATAAAACGGCAATCTAACTCAATGTGCTCCGTGCGATCGGGAAAAACTAGATTAGTGGCGATGTGCAAAAGCTACCTTATTGTCGTAGTGTAAACGAATGGGTTGGCAAAACAAATTCCGTCCAAAAATTTTCAAGAAAAAATGAAAGAAATTCCGTCCAAAAATCTTGTAAAAACTTTTTAGGGAAAATAAATTCCGATGAAAATTTTCGACGGAAAATGAATGAAATTCTGCCGAAAACTATTGTCTCAATTTTTGACAAAATTGCTTTTCTGTCGAGTTTTTTTTTTTTTAATTTCTCTCTATAAAATTAATACCAATTTATCAAATTTATTTTTTTAATTCTTTTTACATTCCTTTTTTTACACCTGATAAACAAATATAATGAAAGTAAATAACATATCAAAATATGTAACAAAAAAAATAACATATCAAAATTATATGATCCTAATATAATTATGTGTACAAAAGTTCCTACTATATATTAATGAAAAAGGTCTTATATATACAAAAGTCTTTATCATATACTAAACAAAAGAGTCTTACATGTATAAATGTCCAAGACATATACTAATCAAACGGGACATACATATACAAAAGTCATACATCTTTACCATTACTTAATCTTACCTATTGGTTTCTTGGCTTAAGTTTTGTAATAATAATAATAATAATAATAATAATAATAATAATAATAATAATAATAATAATAATAAAATATAAATATCCTAGATATTTAGCAAAATATTTTAGATATTTATAAAGGTAATGATTAGATTCCTTAGATTTTTATAAACGTAATGATTAAGATTCCTTATATTTTTATAAAAGTAATGATTAGATTCCTTAGATATTTATAAACATAATGATTAAGATTCCTTAGACATTTATAAAGGTAATGATTAGATTCCTTAGATTTTTATAAAAAGTAACTGATTACATTCCTTTTTGAAAATCTATATAACCCCCCTCCCCCATTTAGAAACTTAAGAAGTAGAAGAGAGAGAAAGAGAAGGAAGAAAAGAGAGAGAAAGAGAGAGGAAGAAAGAAGGAAAAAAGATAAAGGAAATTAATATTAGGAGTAAGCAACTCATTCTCTCCTTTATTTTTAAAGTTAATTTTTAGATATTTTAGAAAGCTATGTTGGTTCTGTTTTTATCTATGTTATGTTTAAAGTTGGTATTTTAAAGTTATTTCTTTAAAAGTTATTTTATATGTCGTTACTCTGCCAAAATTATTTTATGAATTCTTTCTACTCTTTTACTTTATTTTTTATATTTGCCTTTGTGAATTTGATGAATTTACTTATATTAGATATGAGAATGATCAAGTTTATAGAAATTAAATAATTCCTTTGGTACAATATGAATATTAACAGAATACGTAATCTTTTACTGAATGATTCAGATATGATTTACTCACAAGGGGATCAGAATGGTTATAGGGTAAGAGACGTCTTATCATGGCTTGAGCTCCGCCATACAGAACCTTTCACATACAGAACCGCAGAATTTGGGCGCTCACAGAATTGAGCATTAGTCATTTCAGTTAAAGATTACATGTTCCTGTATATGTTTATATCTAGAACCCACAAAGGTTTGGGTATGACTAAATGAAGAACCCACAAAGGTCTAAGCTTATATTTATTATTAATGATATTATTTTCTTAATATAAATTTACTTTGTGAGAATGATATTTTCCACTAAAGTGGATGGATCAGTTATAGTTCGAAAATCCCAATATTACTGAGATTTATCTCACATGTGTTTGTTTTTATGCTAACATTTCCAGAGTAAACAAGCGAGTATGTGTAGCTTTGGAGTAGGATAAAGCTCTATGGTTAAAGACTTTGGAGACTATATGGAATTCAGTGGAACAAATTAATAGAAAGAAAAATGTTCCTTGTCACCTTGGACTATGATGTATTTATGATGTAATAGTGAACTTGACTTCTGTATAATTATTTTTTATGGATATTTTGTCATATGCCTTATTTCATACCCGCTGCGTTAGAATTTTCACTTAAAGATTAATGTGATATTTTCTACGCTAGTCAGTAGTAGAGGATGTTACATTTTATGGTATCAGAGCACAAAGGTTCAAGTAAATAAAAGACTTAAATTAGATGTTGCTTGTTATTTTGTCATAGGTCATACATATTTTGAATTATTAGTATTGAGCCTGGCCAACTCATTACCATGAAACAATATATGTAGATCTATGGCAGAGACAAGACAAACATCTTCAACCTCTGAACCAGGAGTTAACCCAATAACTAATGCGTTTAACCGGGTGGCAGAAGCTCTTAGAGAACATACTGTAACAAATCAGCAAATTATTCAGGAGTAGAGGGAGGATCGTGCAACCATAAACCATGCCCATAACTCTGAGAGTGAAAGTGGACCTAGATCTGTGAATGCTCAGGGAGGACCTAATCATGATTACAAAGGATTAACTGAATTCCGTAAACATAAACCTTCCCCATTTCGTGGAGATTATAACCCTGAGGCAGCTGTGGAATGGGTGAAAGAACTTGAGAAAATATTCCTGGGAATGAACTGTCCTATTATTCATCAGGTAAATTTGCCACATATATGTTGATTGGAGAAGTAGAACATTGGTGGATAAATACCAAAAGGTATTTCCGAAGTCAAGGAATGAAGATTAATTGGAGTATAATAACAACCCCTTTACTGATGAAATGCTAAATGCTCCTTTCCCGGAGGATTTTGATTCGGCACGCTTGCTGAAATATGATGGAAGTCAAGACCCACAGGTCCACATTGATGCTTTTGATACAGATATGTACATCCGTGGGATAGATGAGCCCCTTATATCTTGGATATTTGCCATAACTTTGACTGGAGCTGCGCAGGCATGGTTTTCAACCCTCCCTGCCAATTCCATTGGATCGTTTGAAGAATTTGGGCAAAAATTCCTTCTGAACTTTGCAACCAGCAAAAAACATCCAAAATCTGAGTTCGCCCTGGGGAAGATACGACAACAACCCGGAGAAACTCTCCAAAGATACCTTAGCAGGTTTAAAGATGCTGCTTTGCCAGTGCCGGGTTTGCAACAAAATGTCCATGTTCACCTCATTGTGGCTGGCTTGGATGGATCATCCAGACTGGCCAAGTCAGTATATAAAGACCCTGTGAGGACATTGGAAGAGTTCAGAACTCGGTCCAAGAAATACTTGGAACTTGAGAAAATGGAGATAGCAAATGCACTATCAGAAGAAGGAAAAAGAGCAGTCCCGAGAGAAAGGGAGCAAACCAGCAATAAAAAGAAAGACTCCAAAGGCCGAAATCTAGATGATAGAGACCAGGTAGGGAGGTACGTCTGCTATATAGAGAGCATGTGATAAAGCCAACCCTCTAGATGTTCTATGGATTTTAATACCTAGGATAACATCTTCTATCCCCATATCTTTCATATCGAATTTACTTTTAAGTAATTCTTTGGTAGCTTTAATCATCTGATTATTACTACCCATGATCAACATGTCGACTACATAAAGACAGAAAATGGCAAATCCTTTTTCAGTATTTTGAATATAGACACATTTTTCACATTCATTAATTCGAAATCCATTTGATAACATAACTTTGTCAAATTTCGCATGCCATTGTTTAAGAGCTTGTTTTAACCCGTACAGAGATTTTATTAAGCGACAAACTTTCCGTTCTTGTCTTGGAACAACGAAACCTTCAGGTTGTTTTAAATATATCTCTTCTTCTATGTCGTCGTTTAAGAAGGCGGTCTTAACATCCATTTGATGTATTTCTAATCATTCAATGCAGCTACCGCGATCAACATCCTAATGGACGTAATCCTTGTAACAGGTGAATAGGTATCAAAATAGTCGAGACCTTCACGTTGCCTGTAGCCTTTTAGCACAAGCCTAGCTTTATATTTATCAATAGTGCCATTTTCTTTCATTTTCCTTTTGAATACCCACTTACTTCCTAAAGGCTTATTGCCAGGAGGAAGGTTTACCAATTCCCAAGTGTGGTTGGACAAGATAGGCTCTATCTCACTATTGATAGCCTATTCCTTGAATGGTGCTTCCGGGGACGTTATAGCTTCCTTATACGTCCGAGGCTCATTTTTTAACAGGTACGTCATAAAATCAGGTCCAAAGGAAGTGGTTGTCCTTTGCCTTTTGCTACGTCTAGGTTCATCTTCTACAGAATCAATATTAGTTATAGCATCCCGAGGTATCACACTGTGGTTATCATTATTACCACTTGATTTATGTACTTTATTATACGGAAATACGTCTTCAAAGAAAGTAACTTCCCTTGACTCAATAACCATATTAACGTGTATATCTGAGACATCAGATTTATAAACTAGAAACTGATAGGCACTACTATCAAGTGCATAACCAATGAATACACAATCCACATTTTTAGGTCCGATTTTCAACCTTTTAGATTTAGGAACCACAACCTTAGCCAAGCGCCCCCACATTCTAAAGTATTTCAGGAATGGTTTCTTTCCTTTCCATATGTCGTATGGTATGTTGTTTGTCTTTTTGTGAGGCATTCTATTAATAATGTACTTAGCCGTCAAAATGGCTCCCCCCCATAAATTTTGTGGTACACCGGATGTAATTAACATAGCATTCATCATTTCTTTCAATGTCTGATTTTTTCTTTCTGCAATCCCATTTTATTGCGGTGAATATGGATGGAGCTGTTGTCTGGTGTATGATACCAGACTCTACAGAATTCCTCGAATGGGCCATCGTATTCTCCCCCACGATCGCTCCTTACCATTTTGATTTTCTTATTAAGTTGATTTTCAACTTCACTTTTACATTGCTTAAAAGCAACAATAGCTCCATCTTTACTATTAAGTAAGTACATGAATTATAAGACTTAATCAAGTAAACAGAAGTAGTATTATTATTAATATTATTGGAATTGTTTACAATCATCACATTCAGTTTGAAAAGGCATTCACTAAGGTAGCCCTTTCCTACATACACATCATTCTTAGTAAGTACAAACTTATCAGAAACAAATACAAGTTTAAAGCCATTCTTGCTTAACAGAGATCCAAAAACTAAGTTCTTGCGAATATCAGGCACATGGAGCACATCATTCAGTGTCACTATCTTGCCAGATGTCATCTTGAAAGCCACTTTGCTCACACCTTCAACATTTGAAGTAGATGAGTTACCCATATAGAGCTTCTCATCATTATCAGTAGGAGTATAGGAGGAGAACATCCACTTGGATGAACATATATGTCCACCCACCATTCCTTATTATCTCCCATCAGATTGCACTTCATCACCATTACTGCCAGATTCAGTTCTTCAACCTTATCAACAATATCAACCATGTTGGCTTGAGTGGTCTTCTTCTTCTTATTGAACTTTTGTGGCTTCATCTGATCTTTCTTTTGTTCCTTCTTACAATCCATTGCACGGTGGCCAGGATTTCCACAGTTATAATAGTTGTCTTTGAATTTTTTGCCTTTTCCTTGCTTAGCATTTCTATCTTCAGAATATTTCCTCTTCTTTGACTTTGATCCCTCTTCAACCACATTAGCCTTAGAGACCATAAGATTGTTGTCATTCCTCTTGACAGAAAGTTTATTATCTTCCTCTATCCTCAATCTCATAACCAGATCTTCAAGTGATAATTCCTTGCGCTTATGCTTGAGATAATTCTTGAAATCTTTCGAAGAATTTGGTAATTTTTCTATGAAAGCAGCAACTTGAAAAACTCACTAAGAGACATTCCTTCTACATGAATTTCATGCACAATCACCTGAAGTTCTTCAACTTGACTCACAATAGATTTGGAGTCTTGCATCTTGAAGTCCAAGAATCTGCCGACTACGAATTTCTTTAAGGCAGCATCCTCAGTTTTATACTTCTTGTCCAGACTATCCCATAGTTCCTTACTAGTTTTTAGGGTACTATACACATTGCATAGTGTGTTGTCCAGAGCATTGAGAATATAGTTTCGGCAAAAGAAGTCAGAATGCTTCCAAGAATCAATGGCGACAACCTTTTCCTTGTTAGATTGTTCTCCCTCATCCAGTTTAGGAGCATCTTCCTTAAGGAAACGTTCCAGACTCAGAGTTGTCAAATAGAACATCTTCTGTTGCCAACGTTTGAAATTTGTCCCATTTAATTTTTCAGGTTTGTCAGCATGCATTGGAACAGAGGCAGTAAGATTGGTTGTGTTTGTACTTGCACTAATCATTTCTGTTACACAAACAAAATCCGAAATTAATCACACAGATTAATTAATCACACAAGAATTAATCATGCAGTAAATAAAACAGAAACAATATATAAAAATAAAAATAGAATATACTGATCATAGGTTCAAAACACCAAATTGTCTTAAGATTGTTATTTGAAGACAATGGGTGACATTAAATCACTAAGAGGTTTGAACCCATGTATAGAACAAAAAAGATAGATGATAAGAATTATTACTGTGCAATAATGGAAAAATTAGAACAGACTTACTTGTCAGATAATTGAGACAGAATGATGAAATATGCAGAATCAGATGATTAAATTCGAGCCCGCAGAATGTGTCTCCTTAAAACAATTTGCCCCCTCACTGATGCTAAAGGTTGATGGACACTTGTCTCCCCAGATGGAAAGAATTTCGTCTGAAGAGTGGCGGCACTACCAATCAACAGCTCAAACGAACACAATAATATGCCAAAGAAAACTACACCGGAATCGGAAAGAATAATGCAAACCAGAAGAAGGAAAAATTCCGGCAGAGTATCAGTGCAGAAAATTGGATGAGATTTCTGAAGGTGTCAGTGTCTATAAATAGACATTGACCGGTCACGATGAATCGCCATGACTGGCGGCCGCGAACGGGTGCGACCGGTGACCGATTCAGCAAATGGGTAGAACCGGTGACCGGTTCGGTGAGCAGACACAACCAGTGACACTGGTGACCGGTTTACGAAAGGCTCAAAAAACCAACAGATAAAAACATTTGGGTTTGAAAATTGGTGGGAAGCAACGGATAGTCCAGGGACAATTTTGGACAAAAAATTTAAGAGTGAGGTGGGAGCTTATAAGCTCTCTCACCTCCTACTAGTTATCCAATGTGGGACTTCTTAAACTCACACACCCCTTCAACTTCCCTTTTCTCTTTTTCTTTCTTAACCCACTTCTTATTCATAATCAATCTTAACGACACTGACCAGACAAAGAGTGCTACTGTCTATTTTAAAGCATGGCTAGTAGTATACATGGTTTAGATTATGAAATGCTTCATTGTAAAGCAAATGCCGAACCAATAATATGCTTATCGGTAAGGTGACCATGAAATGAAACGAAGTGCTGGCTGAGATGATTGCTCCCAATCTAAACTCAATCAGAATTACATACAACTTCAATAATAGGTAAACATTGGGGGAAAATAAATGAATAACAATGTATAACAAACATTGACAATCCAAAGGTTTTCTTCTCCACCTCACAAAAATGGTTCACAACAATTGTCTCCCTTCCCACATATCTAAATTCATCTCACGTTTTTATAAAAGGTGTTTTTTTTTTGTAGTCTTGTCTTCAACTCAGAATGGGTGTAGAAGGGACATCAAGAGTGATTCCTGCTTGGATTTGACCCCACCCAATAAGACGCCAATGCTTCTCAACACGTCTACTAAGTGCAATCTTCTCACCCTTGCTAGTGCACACAGGTGAAGTAAGTTGCAACTTTGCCAAGTCATTCTTAACAGCAACTACCCTGGCCCCCGTTGACATTGATCCTATGTTCAACATTAACATCTCTCCCTTGGCCAGCTTAGATACCTTTCCCTGTCTCTCAGACCCTTTTGTCCGGACACCTAGAAGCCGTCGAAGCAAGAAAAAGTTTACCTGCATGACCAACCGAGGAACTGAGTGTCATCTTTAACAAGTCATGACAAAAGAAAATTTGACACACATGACATTGAATTAGTAGTGGTAAATGTAGAGACTTTAGAGACCTCCACGTCTTGACCACAAATCTAAAGTGTTGAATGAAGATGCTTTAAAAAGTAAGCTCTTTATCCCCCACATGTCTTATGAATTGCAAAACTCAGCAAGATGATTGCCAACCCAAGTTCATGGCAAGCATGCATAAACTGATAAACCATTAGGCATTGGCTACCTACCTCAAGTTCAACATAAACCTCAGGCAGTGATCCAACCTCTCCGAGAACTTGCCCTACCAGCCTGTCAGCACGTGTTAAAGTGGGATCCATTGTTGTACCAACACCAATAAGCCCTCCAGGCACAGCAAATTGAAGCTCATTTTGTTCAGCATACAATGAAATTATTCTGGAGTATATGGGTGTGCATTTCATATTTCCACTCTCGTCTTTAACAACTATCCCAGGTCGAACTTCAATGAATTGGTTGACCTTCAAAACCCCCTGCAGAGAAAAATCATCACATGTGTTTAAAAAAAACAGGTCAATATATTTGATCCCAGACTCAGCCCAGTATCAATGGGTCCATGACCTCTCAGCCACTTAAAAATTCATCATAACAAATTAATTCAATTGGTTTAAAAACAAAAACACAACACAGTTTATTCCTTTGTTCTGGTTTGGAAATAGAATGGCATACAGAGTCTCCAAATCACATGATTCTCATTCATTGAGCAATAAGCATCCATGTATAATAGTGCACACCATTGGCATTATTTGCAAAAAAACTTTGACGTTCTAACATACATTAAACACTTTGAAACTATGCATTATGCATGTCAAGGCAGAAATCATTCCAAACATTATTAGGAATACTAACATCTGCAAGTCATGTCACAAATTAAGCAATATATTTGGAATATTGACCAAAAGACTTACCCTCAAAATGCTTCCACCAGCTACGCCTCCTTTTACTTCATCAACCTCAAAACCAGGTTTATTGACATCAAATGACCGGATTACGATCATATTAGGTGGAGAAACAAAGTTCCTTTCAGGGATTGGGATCTTTTTCACAATATATTCACACACAACATCAATATTATACTTCAATTGTGCTGAAATAGGTACTACCGGGGCACCATCAGCAACAGTTCCCTGGTAAGCCAACAAAAAAGGAGGAGGATATCATGTTAGTTATTGAAAAGGGATTGACTTGTATAGCAGAAACCACTTCAAGGAAAGCTTACTTGTATAAACTTTTGAATTGCTTCATGCTGATTGATTGCCACATTTTCTTGAATCAGGTCTACCTTGTTCTGAAGGATTATTATGTGCTGTAGACGCATGATTTCCACAGCAGCTAAATGCTCAGAGGTTTGTGGTTGTGGGCAGCTTTCATTAGCAGCTATGAGTAACAAAGCTCCATCCATGATTGCTGCTCCATTAAGCATTGTAGCCATGAGAATATCATGTCCCTACAGAAATTGAAAAAGTAAGAACAAATACTATACTGAAACTAGATATATATTTGATGACTTAGCATTGATTGAGGACCTGTAACTACCTGACTTACAAGGAGGATACCCATAGAAACATGAAAATTCCACATGTAAAAGCAAAAATATATATGAAAAAATCTTAGGTGCTATACCATTGAATGTGTACAACTTCTATAGCATTAAAAGTGCAATTAAAGGGAGAGACATTTATGGCTTACACAGGTGAGGGGTCATGCATTTAATAGTAAAGAACAAGAGATTTCTCTTGCTCAGGAGCACCTAAGAATTTCTCAATATACATACATACACACACTACAATGACCATATTTTCCTAGGATTAAAAGAATTGGGAGAGAGAATATGCTAAAGAATAAAAAAAATAAAACCAAATGTGCAGCTATAAGAAATTAGATGCTATATTATATCCAAAATCTAATGAAATTATGAATAAAACAGCCCTAAATAACAAATGATAGTTCAGGACTTTACCGGACAATCCACAAAAGAAACATGTCTCAGTAATTTCATCTTGGAGTTTTCAAACCCTGGCACATCACACATAGGATTATCTTCCTTTCCACTTCCATAAGACCTGTACAAAAAAATTGATCACATAAACAAAAGTTGAGATAATCCAATATTGTAATGACAAATGCAAAATAAATACACACTTGTAGCACATAGGCCTCGGACACCGTTCATCTTCACACTTATATATTTTTGCATTTGCATAGCCAAGCTTGATTGTAATGTTACGTTCCAACTCATTTTTGAAACGCACAGTCTGCACGACATTCATGGGAAACCACAGAGATCAACACTTAAAATATAAGCTCAGGGAAAATGCATTAAGAGTACAATATGGCATAATTATGCATAATCCTTTTTTAAAATCTGAAGATAAAAAAATAGGGTAACAAATTCAATTGACCTGAATGTTGTCAAACAACTATGTAACCACATGGAGAATAAAACATCTCCTTAGGGGTGGGCTTCCATAAATAGTAACATTAATCAATCAAGTGAACCTAACTGTACAATTTATCTATGACAAACTAAAATCCATGTATAGAAACAAAACCATTTCATAATTATATGGCAGCTCAGATTTCACAAGCTTCATGTACCCACCTGCTACTATGATTGAGTAAAATATAAATTGTTATCAATGATCTTTTTAAGTTATGACACAAGTAAATACTTTCTTTCCGTTGAAACAAATCACTTATGTTTGAATGAATCTCTGACGAAGAATCTTTCCAGAACACAATGTCCTATGAAATACATAAATACAATATACAGTTAAAAACCACCATCCTCACCCCTAAACCATCAACAAGCATCAACATCACCTTTACCCCAAACTAATTGGGGCCCTACACGGTACACCACAAACAAAAGTAGAGAAAATTTTAAGACTACCTGAACACCTGATATTGCTTTCACAACTGTTGATTTGCCATGGGCCACATGACCTATGGTGCCTGCCAGGATACAATTCATTATTCATCAGCATAACATTCATCTATGGAAAAGCTTACACAACTTTTTAATGAGAAATTTGTTAAAGTTCATTAACCCAAAATGTAAGAGAAAATATTACCAATATTAATAGTGGCCTGCCGAGATATGACCTCAGGAGAAAGTGGATGCAATTTTGTCACATCCAACTTACTCAGGTCCTGTTCCATCAAACCCTTCCGCGACATTTTGGCTGCTTCCAATGGAAACTTTAATTGAGTGATGATGCTAATTTATGACTTGACAATGTTTGATGCTAAAAACTGCATGTACATATTACACGACAATAAACCCACATAAAAATCTACATATTTTTACTTCTTTTGTAAAAATCAGTATATGAAATATGACACAATTCTCTTAAGTCATATCCTACCATCACTCCATCAGCCATCGTCAGGTAAAAGATTTAAGCTTAATTCAGATTCGTAATGCTCTCTACAACTAGAAAATAAATATTTCCCGCATAGTTATCAAATGCGGATTGCGTCATGTAGCGGCCAAACCCCGAAAAACGCTATAGCGTTATAGCGGGTTGCGGTTACGGAAATAGCGGAATAGATATATGACAGAAATAATAACAAAAAGAAACATTTTTTAAAGGCTTCTTATAGCAGAAGTGACAGAGAGAAATGAGGATAGACTAAAAAACCCTTAAAAAATTTCTGTTACACATTTAAATTTAGGACAAAATTGACATTTTGCCTTATGATAGTAATATGGCCGCAAATGTGATTGCAATGGCCACTATTACGTTCTGCTGCGGTGCGGTTTCTTGCGGCGAGGCACCTCAATGCCAATACAGCGCAGCTCGCGACGCTATTGCGGCGCAATTAACTACTTTGTTTCCAAGATATCCTAAAATAGACATTGATTATTGTTCTGCATGTTTTTCTATAATTTTTTTCATATAAGGAAAAGGTGCACAGAACCCCCCTTCAGATATGAGATTTGAGATATTTATAAATAGATTCCTCAACTTTCAATTTTGACAGTTAAACCCTAAAACTTTAGTAGGTTTGTGTGATGGACAATGTACAGGTACTTGGGTTTCTATATACAAAGTCTTTACAAAGGAATTGATGGGTAGAATGCTGGTTTAAAAATTTAAGCTTAGTGATATACTGATAGTAAAGATGAATTTGCTAACAAAAAGCAAAGTCTTTACAAAGCTGAGGGGAATCAATGTATTTATCCCTTTTCATAATTTCAATTTCCAACAACAATTAGCATGTTCAGCAACAATAAAGTTGATAATTATTTTAAAATTTTGATGAAATCATTGCGACAATTAGCATTTAACAACATGGCAGTCGGGTTCTATCGTATTATCTATTTGGTTTCACTGACAGAAGAAGATCCCATCATAGTTTCAATCTCACCTATTCCAAATCACATTGAGGCAATTTTACTGTTGTAAGGTAGGCGATGCAGAATGGAGAAGCATATTATTAGGATATTATATTTGACTAGGATCCAGGATTTTATATTCGGTTAGGATTTTACAAGCAATTATTATTTATATAGGATTTTATATTTAATTGGAATTACATTTTCTTTAGGATTTAAATTATCTTTGGGCTGTAAATATTCTTTAGGTGCCTTGTGTTATTCAGACCTTTTGCAAAATATATAATATTGAGATTATCGTTTTTTCAAAGAGTATTTGAAACCCAAGTCAGAGAAGAACTCTGTCCTAGCAACAGAACAATAAACCTAGAGTACTCCACTAGACCCATACACATATACATGAAACTTTCTCAAAGTATTACTACATACTGATGCAAAAAAACAATTTTTAGCTTCCACAAAACATGAAGCTTGTTCTAGAACTAACAAAGAACTCATATCCGAAGCTCCCATGTACATATAAAGAACCCCGAAGAAATCATTAATTGACATGAAACACAACGTCAGGAGCCAAACCTTTATTTCCAAATGTGAACAAGTCCCTTTGGCCTTTATTAAGTGTACTTCAAATGTTCTAATTTACACACCTTACATTAAAACAAGAAATGAGCAATCAAACAAATATAAACAGTAAAACAAAGCACCAGATACCCCAAGACACACATCCTAATTTTTCACTCATAAAACACTGTCTACATTCTACAAAGAAAAACACATTCTAGAACTCATTATAAATTCTAAAATCAGCACTAACCCACTCCAGATTTCATTTCACAGATCATGCTTCCACACACTTGACCTCATAGATCACTATTAAATAAAAGACAGGGACCCAAAATTTAACATACTAGGGATTCAAGCATTTCATCATACAACTTATATGCAACTGAGAGAAGAAAAAAACACTAACCAATAGCATGAACACGTTAAATGAAACTTTATTAAGTGTTTGGCATAAAAATGAAATGAATTAAGGATTACCTATTAGCGGCGTTTCCAAGTGGATGAGTACAGTGACCAATTTTGTTCTTCTTTGAAAGATGACAGAGAGAGAGAGCAAGACCCACAACCTCTTCGAAATGAGTTCTTCACTCCCGAACGGAGCTTGCTCCTCGTATTTTAAGATTCGAGGTTGTTCGGGTGGCTAGGTTTTTTCTTGCGTTTCGAAGATGATGGGTCAATGGTTAGAGTTTAGAATTTCGGTACATGGCTTTTGGGCTTTGATTGGGTAATAGGCCCAGGTCGAGGGAATTGATATGGGTTGGCCTGTAACATGGAATTTGAACCATTAATAAAATTATTTAACTTTTTTTTTTTTCAGTGAAAAAATTATTTTACTTTTTAATGGGAGGAATTCTATAAGGAGCGGGTTCAAACTTGAGACTTTAAACTTCTCCACAACCTTCTCATTTTCCATTCTTATTCGTTTTTTCATTCGTTTTTTAATATGAAAAAACGAATAAGAATGAGAGGTGTTAAGTTTTTTTGTATCATCCTGGTGGCAAGCTATTTTTCTGCAAGACCTCCCTTACAGTATTGTCACCGCAGTAGAATTTAACTACCAAGTTCGGATGGATTGGTGTGGTTCCTCTACGCGTAAGACACCAGAATATCGAACCATGAGTGAAGAAATGCATGAGATAAAAGAAAGCATATTGGCTATTCATAGTGAGACCCAAATTCTTGATTGGGGGGACACCAAAGGCCTTTGCCCTTCCATCCCTTGGATAGATCGAGGGGGGCAGAGTTTTTGGTTTTTTCATGTTGTCAAAGAGTTAAACAATGAAAATAGATGGTGAGTGCCTAATCGAATGAATCTGGTCATATAGGAACAAGGTTCAAGTCTACCGGTCTATTAGGATGCCTCAGCTGCATACAACACTGTACTTCCACTTGACACCTATCATTAATGAGAAAGATGATATTCAAACACATACTTTCACCCTCACATGTTTAGCTTTCATGCGTCAAATGAGCTACCTCATTTGATAACACCTATTTTGTCCTTGTATCTTATGTCATCTTTCTTTTTTTTCATTTTATCTTTTTTAATATAATAGTAACAAATAGAAAAGACAAAAAGTAAATTACAAAAAGTGAAAAATAAAACAAATTAATGAAAAATGAGAAAAAAATTATTTTAAATAACATAATTTTATGCCATTTTAGATGAAAAGATCATGTTTTAGTGCATATTTGTTGATTTTTTACTTTCTCTCTTCTTCATAATACTCCATTTTTTCCTCTCCTCCTAATTATGTGAAGAAAAAAAAATCTAAAAGGCCAACAAATATATAATAACATACTATCATTTTAACAAATAGAAAAGACAAAAAGTGAATTACAGAAAATGAAAAATAAAACAATGAATGAAAAATGAGAAAAATATTTATTATTTTAAATAACACAATTTTATGTCATTTTAAGTGAAAAGATCATATTTTGGTGTATATTTCTTGATTTTTTACTTTTTCTCTTCTTCATAATACTCTGTTTTTTTCCTCTCCTTCTAATTATGTAAGAAAATGGAATCTAAAATGCAAACAAATATATAACAAAATATGATCATTTTGCTATATATTTGTTAAACAATTAAATTATTTAAAATGACAATCATTTTTTCATTAAAAGTTAGACAAAACAAATGAAAAAGTAAAATAAAGGAGGAATGGAGACAGAAACATCCTCAAAGTCTTTGGTCAAAGCTCTTTTCCCACTACTGAACACTAGACAAAACCATTAAAATGATACAAAAAATAATAGCAGTACAAAATAACGGTAACAATAAATATTTCAAAATGGCGCAAATATAAAAATAAAAAAAAAAGGTAAAAGTGATCTATTGGACAAATTAAGCAAGAACAATGATGTAGGGAAATAAAATAAAAAGAAGAAATTTCTGATGAAAAGAAATAAGATATGTTCAAATTCTTTTCTTTTTCTTTTCCAATGTAGAAAAAGTAATATATATATATATATATATATATATATATATATATATATATATATATATATATATATATATATATATATTTTAAATTTGATACCGGTGTTAAATTTTAAATTTGACACCTCATCTGAGAGCCATTAGATCAAAAAAGATCAATGGCTCTGATTTGCAAGCATGTGACACCATAGGTTTTTTTTATCTAACGGCTCTCAGTTGAGGTGTCAAAGGATCCTACCTATATATATATATATATATATATATATGGCTTATCGTTTCTCAAGCTGCTTAAGATAATTTTATATATATATTCTCAAGCTGCTTAAGATAATTTTATATATATATATATATATATATATATATTGTAATATAAATAATCAAAAGGAAAAAAGAAATAAAATATAGATGAATGAATAAAAAACCAAATACATTTAACAATATTTAAATTTCTTTGATTATTGTTATTATCGTGTTATTTTTTATGTTAATTATGTGTCACTTTGAACAAATAAAATGAACTAATATTTAATTCTTTTTAATAATAAAAAGAATCAACTGAGATGTAAAGAGCTCGTCGATACCATTACTTTTAATTAAAGTCATTTGAGCTATGAGAGTTTAATGGCTCGAACCTTTTCAAACTTAATCATTATTTTTTTTTCTTCTAACTTTTACATTAATTTGGAAAAATAAAGATAACCAACAAAAAAATAATAAAGATTAATTAATTTTAATTGGTACTGTTCCGGGTTTGTAGCCCGGATGGGCCTGACTATGTTATAGGAAGAGCCCATATGAATATATCTAAGAACCCGTTTAATAAGTCTTACTCAGAGTCCGGAATTGAAGTCCAAAATAGGAACCCTAACCCATGATTTATTTCCAATATTGGCAATGCCACGATCTCAATAATCATCCCCTTGTTAAACTACTCAGATCATTAGTAACTGTTAATTAGGACTTATATAAGTATCACTAACAGGTTAACGGAAGAGGATCTTACACATACAAGTACCTTCCAAGAGTCTTCTTTGCTTTCCTCAACCTCCCTCCCTCTATGCCCAAAAGATTATTATATTAGATGATGACTCAGTCCACAATTATGTTGCACTGATACTTTAAAATATATGAAGTGTCATGTTCGATATTTTTTGACACCACTCTGACATCTATAATATTTGAAATTTTTAATCGATATTTTACCAAACCGAATTAATAAAAATTAAAAAAGAATATCAAATAAATTTTATTTGAGTGTATAAGAGATTTTCAATTTAAGAATATAAAAATAAATATTTACATCTTATGTTTCTTTACAAAATTAATAGGTAATATCGTTTTAGTTTTTTATAAATTATTAAATATTAAGTCTAATAAATATTATGTAAATTAAAAATATTATTTAATATTAAAATATAATTTAATATTAAAATATAATTTAATATTAAAATATTATGATAACGTGTCGATATAAATGAAACAGAGATCGACAAAGACCAAATGTTTAGAAAACGAAACGCGTGAAATCGAAATTTGGAAGGATAAGGAACACATGATGCGTGTCGCGTGGCATGCAACAAACACAGCCACCTTGCAAATTCAAATGTAATCTATACACACACACAAAAATTCAAATGCAAACAGCCTCTTTTCTTTCTCACTTGCTACGCGTTTGTCCCACACGTCATTGGAACCATAGCCACCCCAACGAACCTATATATACACATATTGGCTTCCATAGTTTCCATCCAATCACATAACCTTCATCATCCCTTCTTAACTTGATTGTATAAGAAAAGAGCAACTTCATCATCACCATGAGTCACTTCAACAATCAGCAAGAAGCCCCTGGTGAGTTTTTCCCATCTATCAACATATTCTCACCAAAATGTTTCTAATTCTGCAAACCAAAATTAGAAACATGATTAAGAGATATAATATAAAATTATTTATAGCCCTTTTCTTACCAACTCGAGCAGTTGGGTTGAAATCATTACTTTATTTTTATTTTTTTTAAATATGGTTTCCTATGTTATTTTTTTTATCCAAATAAATTAACACAAATGAGCAAATTTGCATGCTCAATAATTTTTTTTTTTCTACCTTCAATAAATGTCCAAGTTGGTTTTTACATAATTAAAGCTTAAGTTGAAATTACTCTTGTTTCCATGTGAATTGTGAAATTTTTCTAACTAATATTAATGATATGATATTATGATGCAATAGTATCATATCCCCCAACAGGTCAAGCCTATCCTCCACCAGCTTCATATGTTAGTGCCCCACCACCTATGGGTTACCCTTCTAAGGATGGTCCTGTAGGGTACCCCCAACAAAGTGTTACAGAGCAAACCACAAGTAAGGGTGATGGCTTCTGGAAGGGATGGTAAGTTTGTTTACAAAATTATTACTGACTTGTTTACTGCTAGCTTTTTTCATAAACACTGAATCTTTGTTTTGACTTTTTTTTTCCCCCTCTTTTGTTGCAGTTGTGCTGCTCTATGTTGTTGCTGGGTCCTGGATTGTTGCTTCTGATTGAATCATATATAGATTTGCATTTCTCAGCAGATTTTTATTTTTATTTTTTTCTCCTCATTCCTATTGTATTCTTTGTAGTTGTAAAAGAATAAGGGTCTTTATCCTTTAGAACAGTATCTATTTATCCATTTGTGGAAGCTGTTCTTGTACTTTGAGATCTTCATGACGTGTTAGTCATTATCATATTATTTTTATTGATTAGAAAATATTATCATTTAAGATTTTTTTTACTTTGAGAACATTTAAATATATGATTTTTTTTTAATATTATCTATTGATTCATCGATTATTCAACTAGTCTGGATTCGAATAGGGTAGAATTATATGTGGGATAAAAAATTTTCTATTAAATTTTAAAATAGCTCAAACACTACTATTAAGTTAGAATAATTTCTTACTAGTTAGATCCATGTGTTTGATCGTGTGTTATTATATATTTTAATGTCAAACACATATGCCACGCATTAAATTTATAATGCTTCAATGACTCATGATATTTATTAATTTATACCTTTATGCAATGATTCAAGCCGTTTTAACGAAACCAATCTGAACCTTTATGCAATATGTTGGGCAAGTGGCTTCTTTACAGAAGATGTGGGAGAACACTTATTCCAAATTTTTCAAAAACATTTTCTTAATAAATTCTTAAATTTGTAAAGTCTAGACAAAGTTGAATTATTAAGCTCAATCACCACACCAATTCAACAAAATTGATAGTTATCAATTTATTTTGTAAGTTATGTCCAGATAACAATCACACAGCTATAACAATTTACTAATTTTATTTTAGATTCCTATATGCCCAAAATGATTTCTATATGCCCAAAATGATTTCTTTATGATGTATATCAATAGAAAATGTAGCTGACCTTTTATTTTATAGAGCAAACGAAGCAATAACCTTTCTTACTTAAAACAGAAAATAGTTTAAGTGCTACAACAATTATAATAGAATCAGTAAGACGTTACAGGACTCTAAAACAAGAATCAGTGTAACTGTCAGTCTCTAAACAAAATATTCAGAAATCAAATCAGAGAGACAAGAGACACACGATATATCCTGGTTCACACCCACTAAACCTAAGTTGGGTGCTACGTCTAGACTGAAGTAACTGCAGATATTTTATTTATCACAAGTGTACCTGTTTTACAAACACGCGTCACACAAACAATCAAACAAAATATCAAAAAGCTTTCTAGTGCCTACACTGCTCCAAGCTTTGAGAATACTCTTAAGCCGAACCTACGGAGTTCATCAACTCCTTTCACAGAAGACCTCCACTTTGCCTAGTGGATTCTTGAGGCTCCAAGCCTTGAGACACATTCTCAAGCCAAGCACAAGGTTGCCAACCCACACGGTTGCACCCACACACCTAGGACAGATTTACAACACACAACTACTCCTCTTTAACAACCAATACATAATTTTTCAGAACTGTAACAAGTGAAATAATCCAAAAATACAGTGTCCTATCACACCAAATGTATCACGGTAATATCAAACTAAACTCCACAAATTTATGCCATATGTAGAAAATTAAACCAATGACATATTTATTAAAATCTCTAAAATTAATGCACAAATGAGCTTGGATATTACACAATTAATTTTCTAATCAATGGCACCAAGAAATCTGTTTAAAAGAAAAGATCACAATTATAACCAGAAAAAGAAGATTCAGAATTTTAACAATAAATCCCTAAATCAATGAACAACTCAAGAGATTTAATATTCAGATTAAACAACTCAAAATCTCTAAAGCATATGAAATAATAGATCTGGAAATTTCAGATTAAATGTTTTAAATCAAAGATTTACAAAAGATTTGAGTTGGTTAGAAAATACCTCAATGAAGCCCCAAAAATTTGATTTAATCTGCTTCTAGAAGAAACCCCAAATCTGCCAAAGCATTACTCTTCTTGCTCTTAACAAAGATTTTTCTCCAAGAAAAATCAGCTTTATGTATATCAAAAGAAAAGAGAGGCACGACACAGAGAGAGATTGTAGACAATGAGCTTCGCTCATGAAGATGAAGACTTTTGTTCAGTTCTCTCTGTATATCTCTTCAAGCGGTGAAGTATACAAAGAGAACGAAATACACGAAACTTTATCTGACGAAGACGAACACAAGAAATTTAAGAGATGCTTTCTTTTCTTTTAGTCAACAAATAATGAATTAGGCTTGGTAAAGTGATGCTTCCTTTTTATATTGATTTGAAAGGCACGTGAATCAATTTGCTTTACCTCATAGCTTTCTTCTTCTTCTTTTTCAATTTTTATTACTATTATATTTGTTTTAAAAGAACCCACAAGTTTATTCAACGTAACTTTAAAATGTTAGATTACATTTCTAATTGATTTTATTAATATTATATTATATGTAATCAAAAGCTAGAAACTTACGTGATACTTTGCAAAGCTAGTATTATTATTATTATTATTTTAGTTATATTAAATATCTAATTGATTTAGTTTAATTGTTTTAAATCAAGTCTTAACCATAACAAACAAAACTAATCATTATTATTTAATATGAAATTAAATGCTTGAAATGCAGTTTATCAACAAAAAAAAAAACATGAAATGCATTGGAGCTTAGGTAGATACTATATGATATAATATAGTGTGTAACATAATTTCTAAAAATACTTAATCACTTGTATCTTCAAACTCCATTTTCAATTTGAGACTTTTTGTAAACCCTTCGCCATCATCAAAATATGTATTCCATTATGCTTAGGAGATCTTCAATCTCTCCCTTTTTGATGAAGGCAATTTAAACTCAAATTGAGACAAGTAAGGGTTAGTGGCATAAGATATTAAAATCATGTAATCACATACTCCCCCTAAACATATGCATACTAAGAATTATTATTCTAATTAAAAATAAGGCATACATATGTTCTCAAAACTTCTCAAAAACTCTCACTTACAATATGCATAAGCTCAATTTGATGATATTCATATTTTATCCCCTTTGACATCATCAAAATTAATTATAGCATATAATAAGGATCCATATTAGATAAGGCATATAACAAGCATATCATATATCCAAAGATTACCCATGTCTTGTACCAAGTTTTGATTCTTTACACTTCTTGGGCTTATCTAAGAGGTTCTTCAATTTGTTAGCATCTTCAATGTAATCTTCATCTTTTTATTCATTTCCAATTTCTCTCAAACACCTACAACATCATCTTCCACACTTGCCTTTCTAGGCACATTAGCAAGATCAAGCATTTATCATATAAAACATGTAATCAATTCACACAAAAACTTTATATTTCATCAAAAATTGCTAATTGACATTTTATAAAGGAAGATGTTGCAAATGAGCTTGTTGCCCTATCTGGACAGAATTGAATATAAGAGTAAAACAGCGGACTATTCAACTTTATAGGCATGTAGTGCATGAAGTAAGCTTTCCACATATAGATCATTAATTTTGAACATGTACAACAAAATATATTTTAAAAGTAGTCTATGCATGTCATATTAACCACAAAATAACAACTAGACATCATGTGCAAAAAGATTTATCAAATAAAATAGTCCATGGCATATGATGCATACATGCTCACTAAGTTTTCTTAGGAACATATATCATGTTCTTAACCTTGGGGCTAAAGAACATGCTAGAAGTGTTAGGTCGAGGTCTATAAAATGTTGAAGTAACGTTGCTCAAATTTATTGTCCTCTTAGGAATCCACTTAAGATTGGTTCCTTTTAGGTCATATTTCTTTATATTGCATTGATATACAAGATGACCACTCATGCAACAATATGTACATTTCTTAAATGGTAGTTTAGAGATGAACCTAGGGGGATAATGATTTGTCTTTCTTGGTTGAGCAAAGGGAGATTTTTGAAAACCAAGTCCATATTTAGTATATTCAACCCTTTGTCTACCAAGGAGGACATTCAAATTGTCTCTCCCACTATTCATTCTATCAACCATTATTTTCAAACTATCCACTTCATTAGATAATTCAACACATTTAGTACATAAAATAGTGGAAGGGGGGCTCACATCATCACATGATCCAATAAGACAATTCATGAAAAGATTTTCATTTTTAAGATCCTCATTGTCTCTCATTAGATCATTTATAATGGTGGTCTAACTATCAACTTTGTCTTGCAAGCAATTTTTCTCATTTTAAATTTTCTTAACCTTAGAGATTAATTTTTCATTTTCAACTTGCAAACACTTATAAGCATACAACAAATCATCATATGATGGACCAACCATAGAAGAAGTATCACAGGATGAGCTAGAACTACATATTGAATTAGAATTACATACTGAATTGGAATCCCACATAGAACTAGAAGAGTGGTTAGAATTTACCTCAATTTGATGTTGGGCCTTTACAAATTAAAAGCCCAAATGTCCAGCCCAATAAGGAATGCACATCTAGGGTTCCTTTGTGTAGCTGAGCAGCCATTTTTGAGTGTGTGAGGAGAGCATTTTTGAAGAGAAGAAACAAGGGAGAGATCAGCCACCAAATTCGCAGGTGAAGAGTGGGAGGAGCAGGGTCTGAAGATTCTGTGATATCTCATTCGTTTGTGGTCCGATTGAGCTGAAATTTTTTCAGTACCTTCCCAACTCATGTCTCTTCATATCTACCGGTCAGAATCTTGATCGGAGGTCTGCATCATCTGCAGAAAATTGAAAACCGAACTGGTTGTGTGCAGAGTTCTGCAGAAGGCAGCAAGGTTGCGAGATTCATCTCTCCCAAATGAACCGTTGATCTGATCTGAAATTTTGGTACAAGGTTTACAACATACTGTACTAGACTTTGACCGTTCAGTTTTGCGATTGGAGCTGTCAAGAGGGAATTATTCAGCTGCAAACAGAGGCCATCGTTTTTCTGCTCTGTTCTGGGCAGTGAAGTTCAGAGAGAGGTTTCTCTTTGGTCTACCGTTCGATTGTCCTCAAAATTGGTCAGTGTGTTCCTCTCTTGTTGCTCTTTAATCTGACCGTTGCGATTTGGGAGTAGACGCTTCTGTTATTTTAGATTAATTTCGGACAGAAGCTTGGTCATATATGTATGTCTCTTGCATCTTTTGGTACAACTAGTTGTGAAGTTGTTTTGATGGTGCTATAGCTGATTGTAATTGCTTTGGAACCATTTGTAATCTCACTTTGTTGATAGTGGAGAATTTGGGTGGACTCCGAAATCGGTCCCGTGGTTTTTACTCCTTACATTGAGGAGGTTTTCCACGTTAAAATTGACTTGTGTTGCTTGGTGTTTTTGGTTCATGCATAGTTGTCATTAGAACATATTTTGCTTGTTGGAAACCATTCTAAACAGGTCCTGGAAGGGGAAATTGGTGTTTATTTCCCAACAACTGGTATCAGAGCTTGTGTTAATTTTGCCTGTTGACTTGTGTTTAAATATGGAGGTTAATACAAGTAGAATGGTTACACTGAATGGTTCAAATTATCATGTATGGAAAGGAAAGATGGAAGATCTTCTTTATGTGAAGGAGTATCACTTGGCTGTCTTTGGTAATGAGAAACCACAAAATAAAACCGAAGAAGAATGGAAGTTGATTCACAGACAAGTTTGTGGTTACATCAGGCAGTGGGTAGATGATAATGTTTTGAATCATATTAGTGATGAGACTCATGCACGGACACTGTGGAACAAGCTTGAACAACTATTTGCAAGAAAGACCGGTAATAACAAACTCTTCTTGATTAAGCAGATGATGATGTTGAGGTATCAAGAAGGTACTTCTATGACTGATCACTTGAATAAATTTCAAGGAATTATTCTTCAGTTAGCGGGAATGGGAATCAAGTTTGAAGATGAAGTACAAGGGTTATGGTTGCTTGGTACTTTGCCGGACTCGTGGGAGACGTTTAGAATGTCTCTATCTAATTCAGCCCCTGATGGTATAATCAGCATGGATTTGGCGAAAGGTAGTATCTTGAATGAAGAAATGAGAAGAAAGACTCAAGCTTCATCTTCTAAGCCAGAAGTCTTAGTTACAGAAAGAAGGGGGAGAAGTAAAAGCCGAGGTCCGAAGAATAAAGAAAGAGGAAGAAGCAAGTCTAACAAGTTTGCCAATGTTGAGTGTCACTATTGTGGTTTGAAAGGACATATAAAGAAGTATTGCTGGAAAATGAAGAAAGATAATAAACAAGGGAAAATGAAAGATAACAAGAATGATGAAGGTGGTAAAGATGATCGAGTTGCTACTACCACTTCAGATTTTCTCCTTGTTTATGATTGTGATGCTGTTAATCTTTTATGTCATGAGACCAGCTGGGTGATAGATAGCGGTGCATCTATTCATGCTACATCTCGCAGGGATTTCTTTACATCTTACAAATCCGGTGATTTTGGATTTGTCAAGATGGGCAATGATGGCTTGTCCAATGTAATTGGTGTTGGAGATGTGTGCTTGGAGACCAGCAATGGCACAAGGTTAGTTTTGCATAATGTTAAACATATTCCTGATATTCGTTTGAATTTAATCTCTACAGGAAAACTTGATGATGAGGGATATTGCAACACCTTCAATGATGGTCAGTGGAAGCTCACTAAAGGCTCCATGATTGTGGCTAGAGGCAAGAAATGTTCATCCTTGTATGTTACACATGCAAAGATCTCTACAGAGAAAATTAATGCTGTAAAAGATAAAGATACAATGGAGCTATGGCACAAGAGGCTTAGTCACATTAGTGAAAAGGGCTTGACAATGTTAGCCAGTAAGGAGCAACTTCCCGGATTGAAGAAGGCACCATTGAAGAAGTGTTCTCATTGCTTAGCAGGAAAGCAAAACAGAGTTGCATTCAAGAGTTCTCATCCTTCAAGAATGCCTAGTACACTTGACTTGGTATATTCTGATGTTTGTGGTCCTATGAAGACAAAAACGCTTGGTGGTGCTCTTTATTTTGTTACCTTCATAGATGATCATTCAAGGAAGATATGGGTTTACACCTTGAAGACAAAAGATCAAGTGTTAGATGTGTTTAAGGAGTTTCAGGCCTCAGTTGAGAGACAAACTGGGAAGAAGTTGAAGTGCATCAGAACAGATAATGGAGGAGAGTATACAGGTCCTTTTGATTACTATTGCAGACAACAGGGCATCCGACATCAAAAGACGCCTCCTAAGACACCTCAATTGAATGGTCTTGCAGAGAGGATGAACAGGACATTGGTTGAGAGAGTCAGATGCTTACTCTCACAATCACAATTGCCTATGTCATTTTGGGGTGAGGCTTTGAGCACTGTTGTTCATGTTTTAAATCTCACACCATGTGTTCCTTTGCAGTTTGATGTTCCAGATAAAGTCTGGACATGCAGGAATCCTTCTTATGATCACTTACGTGTATTTGGGTGCAAGGCTTTTGTGCATATCCCAAAAGATGAAAGATCCAAGCTTGATGTGAAAACACGACAGTGTGTCTTTATTGGTTATGGACATGATGAGTTTGGCTACAGGTTCTATGATCCAGTAGAGAAGAAGCTTGTAAGAAGCAGAGATGTTGTGTTTATGGAAGATCAGACTATACGGGATATTGAGAAATCAGATATTGCAGTTCCAGAGAGTAATCATGATTTAATTGACATGGATCCACCTCCTGTTACAGGTGATCCACCACAGGTTGAAGAAGAACATGGTGCAGGTGATTTAGATGACACAGATGTTCCACTGCCAGTGGAGAATCATGATAATGTTGATGAGCAGTTCCCTCTGCCAGAGACTCCCACAGATGCTACTTCAGATGTTGCACCTAGGAGATCTACTAGAGACCGAGCACCTTCTACCAGGTATCCTGCAAGTGAGTATGTGTTGTTGACTGATTCAGGGGAACCAGAATGCTTTGAAGAAGCTATGGAAGATGAGCTCAAGAGTAAGTGGATTGAAGCCATGCAAGAAGAGATGCATTCATTGCATGAGAACCATACATATGAGTTGGTAAAGCTACCTAAAGGTAAGAGAGCTCTGAAAAATAAATGGGTGTATAGGGTGAAGCAAGATGAAGTTACTTCACAGCCCAGGTATAAAGCAAGATTGGTTGTTAAAGGGTTCAGTCAGAAGCAAGGCATTGACTTCAATGAGATTTTTTCTCCTGTTGTGAAAATGTCATCCATTCGAGTGGTTCTAGGCTTAGCTGCTAGCCTAGACTTAGAGATTGAGCAAATGGATGTTAAGACAGCTTTTCTCCATGGTAACTTGGAAGAGGAGATTTATATGGATCAGCCAGAGGGTTTCATAGTGAAAGGAAAGGAAGATTATGTTTGCAAATTGAAGAAAAGTCTTTATGGCTTGAAGCAAGCACCAAGACAATGGTATAAGAAGTTTGAGTCTGTTATGGGGGAGCAAGGCTACCAAAAGACTAACTCTGATCATTGTGTATTCTTTCAAAAATTCTCTGATGATGATTTTGTCATTTTGTTGCTCTATGTTGATGACATGTTGATTGTTGGCAGAAATTCTTCTAGAATTGGCACATTGAAGAAGCAACTGAGTGAGTACTTCGCTATGAAGGATTTAGGGCCAGCAAAGAAGATTCTTGGCATTCGAATTCATCGAGACAGAAATGATAAGAAGTTGTACTTATCGCAAGAGCAATATATCAAGAAGGTTCTTGATAGATTCAGTATGAGTAATGCTAAAGTGGTTAGTACACCTTTTGCTACCCACTTTAAGCTAAGTGCTCAACATAGCCCTTCTAATGATATGGAGAAGGAAGATATGGCTAGAGTGCCATATGCCTCAGCAGTAGGAAGTTTGATGTATGCTATGGTTTGCACTAGACCTGACATAGCTCATGCAGTTGGCGTTGTTAGTAGATTTCTTTCTAATCCAGGAAAGGAGCATTGGAATGCGGTTAAATGGATTATGAGATATCTTCGTGGCAGTTCCAATTTGAGTCTCAGATTTGGAAATGGCAAGCCTGAGCTTGTTGGTTACACAGATTCAGATATGGCAGGTCATGTTGATACTCGCAAGTCTACTTCGGGGTATATGATTACATTTGCAGGTGGTGCGGTTTCTTGGCAATCAAGGTTACAGAAGTGCATTGCACTTTCCACTACAGAGGCAGAGTTCATTGCAGCAACCGAAGCTTGTAAAGAGTTGCTATGGATGAAGAAGTTTTTAAGAGAGATTGGCTTTACTCAAAAGAGATATGTCTTACTTTGTGACAACCAAAGCGCCATACACCTAGCCAAGAACTCTACCTTCCATCAAAGATCCAAACATATTGATGTAAGGTATCATTGGATAAGAGATGTGCTAGAAGCTAAAGAAGTGGAGCTTGATAAAGTGCACACCGATGACAATGGTTCGGATATGATGACAAAGGCACTTCCTAGAGAGAAGTTTGAATTTTGTCGGCTTGTTGCCGGCATGGATTCCACTTGATGATTGCTGTTTGTAATCTCCCTCATTGGACTGGAGGGGGAGATTTGTTGGGCCTTTACAAATTAAAAGCCCAAATGTCCAGCCCAATAAGGAATCAAATCTAGGGTTCCTTTGTGTAGTATGCTGAGCAGCCATTTTGAGTGTGTGAGGAGAGCATTTTTGAAGAGAAGAAACAAGGGAGAGATTAGCCACCAAATTCGCAGGTGAAGAGTGGGAGGAGCAGGGTCTGAAGATTCTGTGATATCTCATTCGTTTGTGGTCCGATTGAGCTGAAATTTTTTCAGTACCTTCCCAACTCATGTCTCTTCATATCTACCGGTCAGAATCTTGATCGGAGGTCTGCATCATCTGCAGAAAATTGAAAACCGAACTGGTTGTGTGCAGAGTTCTGCAGAAGGCAGCAAGGTTGCGAGATTCATCTCTCCCAAATGAACCGTTGATCTGATCTGAAATTTTGGTACAAGGTTTACAACATACTGTACTAGACTTTGACCGTTCAGTTTTGCGATTGGAGCTGTCAAGAGGGAATTATTCAGCTGCAAACAGAGGCCATCGTTTTTCTGCTCTGTTCTGGGCAGTGAAGTTCAGAGAGAGGTTTCTCTTTGGTCTACCGTTCGATTGTCCTCAAAATTGGTCAGTGTGTTCCTCTCTTGTTGCTCTTTAATCTGACCGTTGCGATTTGGGAGTAGACGCTTCTGTTATTTTAGATTAATTTCGGACAGAAGCTTGGTCATATATGTATGTCTCTTGCATCTTTTGGTACAACTAGTTGTGAAGTTGTTTTGATGGTGCTATAGCTGATTGTAATTGCTTTGGAACCATTTGTAATCTCACTTTGTTGATAGTGGAGAATTTGGGTGGACTCCGAAATCGGTCCCGTGGTTTTTACTCCTTACACATTGAGGAGGTTTTCCACGTTAAAATTGACTTGTGTTGCTTGGTGTTTTTGGTTCATGCATAGTTGTCATAAGCACATTTATTTTGCTTGTTGGAAACCATTCTAAACAGGTCCTGGAAGGGGAAATTGGTGTTTATTTCCCACATGAATATCATATAATTGAAACTAAAGACAGAAAAGCAGTAAATAAAATCCAACATGTGCATAACAGTCACTTTCTAAGTCAGCTCCGGCCTCCTGCCGCCTGAGGTATCAACCCCAGCATTACCTGAACCTGAAATGATGCCCCAAACGTGGGGTGAGATCTCTAAAAAGAAATCTCAGTAAGACAAAGGGTCCTCAAGGAACTTCCACCCCAAGCTCACTTACATGTGTAATATAAGTTCTAAAAACAGTTTACAATATAAGTTATGAAAACAGTGCAATGCAACAGATAATCATGTAATGTGTGTCAAATCAATTCTACTGGCCAGAGAAATGCAGGAAATACGTCTAAATCCTACAGATAGTGCAAGACGCTACTTGCACCCACCCACAGCCCCACCATATTGTATGACGCTACATACTCAGGCTTGCCGTCTAGGTGGAACATCACATACATATTAAAAGCCATTGCACATAACAACTTAGAACAGCTCAAATATAAAAACATGAAAGCACAACATGCATATAAACCATCCCCCCATGGGGTATGGTGGAACCAACGGTGGCTAAACCGAGGACACGAAAGCTTACCTGTATCCGTATGCCCTCCAACTCGAACTCTGGTATCACAAAGGTTCACACCACAAATAGAATCCAATGTACTCACAGATCTGGTTCAATGACCATCATAGTATCAATATACATATTCTAAAATTCCAAGGCAACTGGATATTATATTCTTAGAAATATATATATATATATATATTCGACTCCCTGTTAACAAAGTTAACATTATATATATATATGTATCGACTCCCTCTACTATACATATATATTTGAATACGTTATATATATATATTTGAATATGTTGACACATTAAAATGTAAGTTACGTAATCATGTTTTTATTTATTTTTTTAACGACTTTGTCTCCCTGGGTTCATTTAGCATATTTTTTCTAAGCATCCTTTTCTAAACAACAGCATATTGTTCTAATGGCTTCCTGGGTAATAACCTTAATATATATATATATATATATATATATATATATATATATATATAAACCGTGTTGATCAATGTGTATATATATAGGTAAGACCCAAAATACATTCATCTGCGTTGAGTACACAGTGACCGATTTCAAAGTTAAATTGATGAAACCAAAATCAAAATGACAAAAGGAATGGCCATGTAATCGAAGAAAGTAGCGCACAGTCATTTCTAGAATGCTATTGTAACATTAACATATAACAAGGATTATAATTGATTTATGGATTTACAAAGGGAATCATTAGGTTTACCTTGGATCCTTTTGAGAATAGACAAAAATGGAAACTTTAGAGATTGAGAAAGCACCCAAATCCTTCAACAATGGGTTCTCCTTCAAGAAGATTATAGCTTTAAAGGTTGGTTGATGTTTCAATGGAGGAGAGGAGGAAAAAGATGGAAACTTTGGAGAAGAAAGCTAAGACTCCAAGAAAGCTCCCAAATGCTGCCACACTATTCAGCTGCTGAGTCTACAAAATAACCTAGGGTTTGGATCCCCTTTTTCTATTTATATTTCAGATCAGCCTTTTAGGGCAAGTGGATGCACTAGGTTTCTGACCTAGGGTTATGCGTAAAGAGGCTATTTATAACTGTCAAGTGATCTCACGCAGTATTAACCCTCGTAGATCCGCTTATCATTTTAATCCCAAACTTGGGATCTGAACCTAAACATTTTTCTAAGATTTATCATATTTTTTATTTAATTTTCGCAGCACCTTTCCGGTACGCACTTTTCCATAGCCAGTATCCGTTCTGATACCAGTTCTCATTATTTTACCCTGAAACTCATTTCACTAGTCCTACGTAATTTTCAATAAATATTCAGATTTTTATTATAATTTTCTAGGATACTTTATCGACACGCATTTATACCGAGAAGCAGAGCCGATATTTGCACTTTCACCCGAAAAGCGACTTACAGTATTTTTTACTCACTCAACATAATTATTTATACCTCATATTAATCCTTAGGGTCAATTATGGAATTATCTCCTAACTCTCATATATTTATTTAATTAATTTTCTTAATTAACGGTGCGGGTTCTTACATTCACCCCACCTTTTTAAGGATTTTGTCCTCAAAATCAGAAACATACCTGTCTCGAAACTCAGGGTATTGCCGGAGAAGCTCATCCTCACGCTCCCAAGTGCACTCCTCAGGAGTTCGTCCAGTCCACTGCACCTTGACCATCGGAATGGTCTTGCTCCTCAGCCGCTTCTCGCCGCGATCGAGAATCTTGAGTGGTCCGACGGGAGTCTTTAGGTTCTCCCGAACCTCCACATCATCTGGTTGCACCACATGCGAAGGATCTGCAATGTATCTCCGAAGCTGAGACACGTGAAACACGTCATGGATGTTGGCCAAGTTCGGAGGCAAGGCAAGCCGGTAGGCAACTGGTCCTACCCTACCAAGAATCTGGTAAGGCCCAATGAATCGCGGGCTCAGCTTCCTCACTCCGAGTGCCCGTCCAACACCCGTTACAGGTGAAAGTCTCACGAACACGTGCTCACCCTCACTGAACTGCAGTGGACGATGCTTAACATCATAGTAGCTCTTCTGGCGATTCTGCGCCTGCTTCAATTTCTCTCTGATCATCTGGACCTGCTGGGTTGTATCTTGGACAAAGTCTAAGCCAAATAACTCTTTATCTCCAACCTCAGACCAACAGGTAGGAGTCCGACACCTCCTACCATACAGCGCCTCGTAGGGTGCCATGCCCAGGCTAGCATG
>JAVKPL010016131.1:10000-13824 GCA_032173675.1 Gastrolobium villosum
TACTGGTATAGAATTGTAACATGATGCTCCATATGCCGTAAAAATATTGTGTTCCATTATAATGAAAGGAAACTGCCAAATATGTGCCGTGAAGGCTATATGACTATGAGGTAAAGACGTTATGTGGCAGCATAACACATATGGAAGGTATATAAGCATGCATTTTACATTATACCGCATTTTTACGCTTTGTGTGTGAAAGCATAGCATGACATGCATGTATCAAAATCATATAGGCCTTGTTTTAGAATAGTTATGTACAGGACCATGTGTTTGAGCAAGCATCATATAGGCATCCCCAAGGTACCGGGGTATGGGACACTTGGCATCAGTCCGCATAGGCCCTCAGATGGAATCCACATGGAGCTCAGGTGCCAAGGGTATATTTGATTCCACTGGGAAGTGCGCGCACGACGGTGCTAAAAGCGCAAAGGAAAGGCGTTATATACGCAATATATGAATATGATAAAAAGGAAAAGGAACAAGGATATGTTGAAGTGACTGTTTCTAATTTTGTGCCTAGTTAATATTGTTATATTACTGGTTTTATTGCCACACTACTGGGATTATTCTCACCCCTTCGGGGCTGCTATTTTCCTAAATGGCAGGAGGACATAAAAGCACTTGAAGACATGATGTTTGCTGTTGATTGCTGATGCGTGGATTGCCATTGTTGCTGTTTGTTTTAAATGGATAACTGTAATGATTAATGTTTTGGTACTTTTGGATGACTGTAGTCTTTATCATGATTATGTTAGTTTGAACTTTTGTGAACAATGACTATTTTGGAAAACCTTTATTAAAAGAATTTAAGTGTTGAAAAAATTTTATACGGATTTGTATACTGCTTTATTAGCTCATGTGACGTTAACGACTCTAATTCCGCTTAGCAAACGACTCTCTTGGATGCATACAAGGGAGAGCGTTACACTAATTGGTATCAGAGCAGTTTGGTCCATGGAATTGCTTGTGTTTGATTGAATTGACTGCTGTTTGTGGTTATCTGCTGATTGACTGTTTAAATGTGCTATAGTTAAGTAAATATTTGCTAGGGTAGTTAGATGGTTAGGACTGTTCTGTGATGAGACACGGATGCATAGCTAACTTGTCCGAATTGAACTCGAGTACCTACTTGGGACTGCTGCCATGAATAACTTGCGGTGAGCCTGATCAACTCATTTCATGATATTGTGAGTGCAGAATCATGGCGGGTGGTCGCGGTTCAACTCGGGGAAGGACTGGCGATGCAGAAGAGGATCTTATCACCACCATTGGAGGGCTGGCCACGTTCATCCAGAACATGAGCCAAGAATGGCGCGATCATAGGCAACAGAATCAGAACCAACCCCCACTGCATGAAAATGCAGAAGAAATTGCCCGTCGGAGGTTGAAAGACTTCCGCAACTTCCAACCACCCACCTTTGAGGGTGAGGACAACCCCGAGGCTGCAGCAAAATGGCTGCAGATGATCGAGCATATCTTTGAACGAATGGCATGCCCGGAAGCGCAGAAGACTGATTACGCGTCGTACCAGCTGATGGGAGAAGCCTTAACATGGTGGACTGGTGCAAGGGCTCTGCTGAGAGCACAGGACGTGGAGCTGACGTGGGCTGTGTTCAGACAAGTATTTCTGGATAAGTACTTTCCTAAGGCAATGAGAAGGATGAAGCACACTGAACTGCTGTCGCTCAGGCAGGATAACATGACGGTTAATGAGTATATTGCGAAGTTTGGGCAGCTGATCGAGTACGCCAACTTTGATCGGAACATCTACGATGAAGAATGGCAGGTGGAGAAGTTCGAGAGCGGATTACATCCGGAAATTCGCAAGCTCATCTTAACGACGGCTAATCGTACACTTCCAGAACTCATCAACCAGAGTCGTCAGGCCGAAGGAATTATTAATGAGGCCAAGAACTTGAACAAGCCACCAACACAATTCCACGGAGGAAATCGAGCAGGCAGATTCTTCAGGACGGCACCTGGTAGGGGTCGAGGCAGAGGTACGCCGTTGCAGGCGCGGCCTGGAAATTTTAAGAGAAACTTTACGGTGGGTCAATCATCGACTGGACGTCAGGGCGCGACTGTTTGTGCCACATGTGGGAAGAATCACTTTGGAGTCTGTCGCAAGAACAGCAATACATGTTTCAGATGCGGCCAGCAAGGACACTTTGCTTACAAATGCCCCCAGAACGCTGATCAACAGCCTCCGCAAGCTCGGGTATTCACATTGGATGCAAATGAAGCGCAGAAGTTTCCCAACCTGATCAAAGGTAATGTCACTTTGAATGGTCATCCAATTTCTGTTATCTTTGATTCTGGAGCGTCTGGCTCTTTTATGGCAAAGCATACTGCATTGAGATTAGGCATCACCCCAACCCCGTTACCCTATGAGTTACACATCAGCACACCGACGGGAGGATCGTGCACTGCCTCGGAGATCTGCAGAGGTGTTACCTTGCAGTATGAAGGGAACACGTATACTGTTAACTTAGTGGTCCTGCCGGTATTCAACTTCGATGTGATTATCGGTATGGACTGGTTGACGGAAAACGGGATAACTTTGGATTGTCGAGCGGGGAAAGTCATTGTTCCTGCAAAGGATGGTAATTCTCAACCTTTCTCCCTCATTTCCTTATTGCAAGTTAGAAAAGAGCTCCGCAAGGGAGCAGCAGGGTACCTTTTGTCGATCGAGGCTGAGACCTCGATTGACAATCAAATTCAGGATGTGCCGGTAGTTAGAGAATTCGAGGAGGTATTCCCGGATGAAATACCTCGATTGCCTCCTCATAGGGAAATAGAATTTTCGATCGAACTTGTTCCTGGAGTTGGACCAATCTCCATCGCCCCGTATCGCATGGCACCTTTGGAACTGCGCGAGTTAAAGAAGCAGATAGAAGAGCTTTTGGCAAAGGAATTCATCAGACCAAGTACTTCCCCATGGGGTGCTCCAGCTATCTTGATTAAGAAGAAGGATGGAAGCTTACGTCTGTGTGTAGATTACCGCCAGCTGAACAAAGTCACGGTGAAGAATAAGTATCCGCTACCGAGGATCGACGACTTGATGGACCAGCTGAGAGGAGCCAGAGTCTTCTCCAAGATAGATTTACGATCGGGATACCATCAGATCCGGGTCAAACCGGAGGATATTCCGAAAACCGCTTTTAGGACTCGTTATGGGCACTATGAATATCAGGTAATCCCATTCGGACTTACGAATGCTCCAGCGGTATTCATGGACTACATGAACCGCATCTTCCGCCCATTTCTTGATCAGTTCGTTATTGTGTTTATCGACGATATCCTGATTTACTCAGCTAATGAAGAGCTGCATGCGGAACATCTGAGGATTGTCTTGCAAATCTTGAAGGAGAAGCAGTTATACGCGAAATGGTCAAAGTGCGAGTTTTGGCTTAAAGAGGTCCAGTTTCTGGGCCATGTCATTTCATCAGAAGGTATCGCGGTGGACCCCAGCAAGGTTGAAGCTGTTATGAATTGGGAACGACCCAAGTCTGTCACTGAAGTAAGAAGTTTCTTAGGTCTGGCTGGGTATTATCGAAGGTTTATCCAGAATTTCTCTCAGATAGTGCAACCCCTCACTCGACTCACTCGGAAGGACAAGCCTTTTGAGTGGACTGAAGCCTGTGAAGAATGTTTCTTGGAGCTAAAGAGCAGATTGACGAGTGCCCCGTACTCACGATTCCGGATCCTACTCAAAAGTTCGAAGTTTATTGCGATGCGTCACTGAAAGGACTTGGATGCGTGTTGATGCAGGATCGTATGGCGGTAGCTTATGCATCTCGACAACTGAAGCCTCACGAAGA
>JAVKPL010016132.1:0-13649 GCA_032173675.1 Gastrolobium villosum
TCATATTTTCAACTTTGGGACTTTGCCCAAGATCTTCATATTCTATCTAAAGTTGCACAGTTGAATGTAGGGGTGTACAAAACTAGCTGCCAGTTGCAAAGAGTAGAAGACTGCCCTTGAAAGGCTCGTTTAAATTAAAATGGACTACAGACTAACTCAATTTCATCTCTTAGGGGAGAGGAGTGTAATTTTTCAAAATAGAGGGGTGGGCACTGGGCAGTGTAATTTGAACATATCTTGAGCGAAATATAATTTACCCTATTCTTTATCGTTACATATTTCATTATAATACTGACGAGAATTACATATGTTTATGCAGAATAGTAGTTTTTCCTTTTTCTTTATTTGGGTAAAATGTCCTATTTCGATGTTAAAAAGAAAACAACTACCAACAACCATTGAGTTAAGTGGTAACTAGCTTGTTTCTCTTAATTAGAAGTCTCGGTTTGATCCCAAAGAATAGAGAAAATGGTGTTGGGAAAGCGTTCCTATATGGGTTTAGTAGTGCTCGATCAAGATTAGTTGGGTTTCTGTTAAGGACCAGATTCAAATAACAAGTAATCAATTCAAATCAGAGATCAAACACAGCTCTAAAAAGGAAATACGTCAATTCTGGTATTATGACTGGGAAAATTCAAGCTTCTATTACAGCTTCAGAACCAATTAGAAAAACAAGTTGTTCAACAGAGGCAATCAGCTCCCATTATCAACAGAAAACAACAACAACAGAAAAGTAAGTTGCAGGAAAAGAAAGATAGTTGTGTAACAATTGGAGAGGCTCCACTCTCTCCCAAGGTCTTGATTTCTTTCTGATTCTAGATGATTCTCCCTCCCTCCTCAGCATGCTCTTTATTCCCTTCCTCTTCACGTGGAGACACACGCACTAAGTTTGTTGCAACCAATTTTGCTGAGTCACCATCCTTAGCTTCAGTGACAATTGGAGTGATAATTGGGCCCTGATCCATATTAGTTGAGGCCCAATTTCTCCTGTGCTTGTCCCTTTTATAAACTTGAGTAATCTTGGGTTGGGTTGTATCAGTTTCATATGAACCGGTTGGGAAAAAAAAGTCAAACTTGTTATAAAAAAAAAAAAAGTCAAACTAGATGATGAACTAATCTCTGATATAAAATTATTTATATTCTAATTTAAGGATTGATTGATTGTCAGGTATATTTGATAAATTTATGCTTATTATTTAATTGGCAACCTAGGCCGCATCCTTTATAAATTTTCATTGACTTATTCGATCAATCATCAATGTCAATACCTTTTGATTGAATTGTCCGTTATGTTAACAATTAAATATTGCCGAAAATTTGGCTGGCATTTTATTCATTGGTAAATTTTTTGAATTTCCTGTCTCACTGATTTTAAATCCAGTAAAACTAATCTAGTGAAGATATTATAATCCATCATATTTATTACCTTAAATACATTGATCAATGATATGCAACTGATTGAGAATTTGTCAAAATGTGTCGTTGGAAAGGCTGGAGGGTTTGGAAGTTATGGAAGAAGTTTTGGAGATGCAGAATAATGTTAGGCTGGATCTAGATATTGATTGTGTAGAAAATTTGAAGTTTGATGATAAGGAGTGGCAGAAATGTCAAAACTTGTTTCACGAACACTTGGTCTTTTAGCTTCATGGCCTATGTAAATGCTTGTGTATAAAACAATACTTGAGTACATGAACTTTTTTTTTATAATTTATTTCTTGAATTTCTTATTTCACTGCGATTCTACCAGCGTACGTACTACTTTTTATACTTTTGAAGCAATGATTATGCGGTTGAGCCTAATGTTATTTGTTTAAACGTTGAAGGTTGATGCAGCTCTTGATTTGAGCCACACACAAAACATAGGGAGAATGATAAAGGCACACTTTCCCCACTCCCAGGTAGATGATCATTTATGGTACTGTGGTGTAATTTGCTTAATGCGATGAACTCTTTTGTCTTTCCAATTTCCAAAAATAATAGGCATCAAACGTTTTTTAGTAGGTTAAATCAGTTAAAAAGATTAAAAGAAAAACAGAAATTTGACTCTGTTGACTCTCAAATCATTTGAGCTTGTCGGTTTTCAGTTATTATGATTTTCTTTTTGGTTTTACTATTATTAATGTCATTTTCCTTATGATTATTTCAAATTTCCCGCAAGTGACAGTTCAGCACCCAAGAAATTGAATAACCGCATTTCATTCATTCTTTTGATTTGCAGTTTATTGTGGTTTCACTGAAGGAAGGCATGTTCAATAACGCAAATGTTCTTTTCCGGACAAAATTTGTTGATGGGGTTTCAACTGTTCAGCGAACTATTGCAGCTAAGCAAAACAAGTGATAGATATTGGGATTATTGCTTCACCTGCTACAAGTCTGACAATCATGTTCATCTTCTGAGAAAATAGAAATGAAGGTAATCTCAGTAATGAAATGATTATGTAATTTGAACATCACTGTATCTGTGGGTCCCATGTCACAGTATTTTGTTTCTATAAAGTAAACATGTCATTCATCGTAATGTAACTAATGACATAGTACTAATGGGTAATGAGATGGTGGTAACAAGAATTTTACTTTTTGATACTTATCCGTTAACTCCATATACGAACTATTTATATTAATCCCATGCAAGAACAGAAGAGAAGCTCTCTTATGCATAGAGACAATCATGTGTGGGACCCACCTATTTATAAAAAAAGAAAAATAAATAAAAAAGTAACACGAAAATTGATGTATGTGTAGGAGAGAAAAATACTCTTCTACAACATAAGAGTATATTTTCTCTTGTATTAATGTCCAGTATAGACAAACTACTAATAACTGTTGCTGATGATCTAACCCATTTTTTTTTTTTGGTTACAGATCTAACCCAAATTAAATCAACTAATATGGTTCATTATAGGATATTAATATATGATTCTTCATCCTGATGTTATGGTGAGGTTACAATATGGAATTCCCAATTCACGTTCATACTACCTTGTACGAGGCTTTAAATGCTGTCATCCTGACATTTTGATAATTAATATTTTATAAAAGATTGTCCACATTTATGCAGCACTTGTAAATAACTAGATATTCTGATGGTCCTCACTTATGTTCAGATGGCCAATGCAGCAAATTTAGAACACGTGATTAAGCCGAAGCTAAAGGAATGGCAGAATATGTTGTTCGCTTATCTGTATATATTACTCAACTATTTGTGTTATTCATATATGTCTCCCTCAGGCGGTGAAGTATGTTGATCTAGGGATACTTTCAGTAGCAATAATCTGAACTAAGACTTTGTTAGAGTTTCCCAGATACTATCAAAAAGGGGGGGAGAGTGTAAACTGTTATAGTGGCTTTTTATATTGACAGAGTAACAGTTCATATAAGTGAAGAGAATGGTGACGTCCCTTCGGTGGAAAAAGGGGATATTCATAGGTAGGATTGGGTTGGACTCACTCAACATAGGAGAAAGAGTGAGAAAAGTGAAGTGATAGAGTTGTGCCACTGTAGCCTGGCGACAAGGCGCCCACAACCATTGTCAGTGTACAATGGTTGCTATGCTGGGGGAAAAGAGGGAGAGAATCACACACGAGGCACTTCATGTCTCATCTTGGGATGCCTTCTGGAATGTTCTAGACATGGGCTATCAATACCGGGTCTTTGTTATTGGGCTAACTAACTGGGCTGACCAGAACAATTACTAATTTTATGAAATTGTTATTTTGTGTTAATCTATACAAATTCTATAGCGGAGAAACCACCAATGATAGGTTAAACCTTCTTTTGTAAAGTAAGTCCGTTTCCAACAAAATTAAGTGTCTGCTTTAGGATTGCACTCTAAAGTTTTCATCTCGTCTGCGCAAATCTGGAGAGCTGATAATGCAATTGAATTTTCATTGAGAGGTAGTACTTGAGATAATTATAGTTTTGGGTGTTTAGTTGATGTAATGGTTCTCAATGTCAACCAGATATGGTCCTGTAAACATTACATTAGCATTGAGTCTAATGAAGTCTAAAACCTTGTAAGATTAACTCTTTAGGAAAACAAACTTTTTTTTTTTTTTTTTGGTTACAGCAAGGGGCAATGCCCCCACAAAAAAAAGAAAAGAAAAGCAAACAAGAAGGAAGGAAAAAAACAGAACAAGAAACAGCAGAAAACAAAACATCAAACACTAGCAGAAAGCCAGGAACAAGCATCATCCTGTATTTCTCCTAGCAGCCACCTTATTCAGACCCGGATCCAAAAGATCAGCAGCAAGAAGATTTAACAGATCGCTGTGAGGGGAGGAGATTGATTTGAGCCCAAAGGAATCATCCAAAGCCTTCTTCGCAATCCAATCCGCACAGGTGTTGCTACTCCTAGGAATTTTATTCAATAAGATAGTCCACTCTTTCATTAAAAAGACTCGAATCTTAGCTACCAATGGCAGCTTTCGAGTATCATTACCATGATTGGTAAGAAGGCAAAACGCTTGAGAAGAATCAGTTTCCAACACTAGTTTCCTCCAGCCATGCTTCCAGGCGAAATCAAGTCCATAAAGGAGAGCCCAAAGTTCAGCATGCAGAGGAATGCAAGAGCCAATGAAGGCTGAGAAACCGCCACACCATAATCCATTCCTATCCCTCAAGAGACCACCACAAGCTGCCCGATTACCTTGCACAGCCCCATCCACATTTAATTTCAGAAAGTCCTCCGCAGGCCTAATCCACGATGTAGGAAGTTGAGAGTGAGAAGTTCCTGAAAATGTTTTTTTAAACTTAGCCAAACAGAACCTATTTTCCTCAATTTCTACAGCAATAGCCTTTGAAGGATCCTCAGGACGCTGGAAACCTTCTTCGTGAATTTCCTTATTCCTCCATAACCACAAAAAGTAGCAAGTGGTAAAGAAAGAGTCTCTCCAATCCTTGAGGTTGCTGTTGTTTGAAGTGAGATTCAGAATCATCCACTCCCTAAAAGAAATCACAGTGAGGAAACTTGGTGGAAGAGGGTGCAACATGGGCAACAACCAGCACTTTCTTGCCTTCCAACAATCTCTAAACACATGAAGGCAATCTTCAATCACTTCAGGGCAGAAAGGGCACTTATTGGAACTACCACTCCACTTTGATATTGACTCTCTTGTTAACATTCTATCATGAAGCATTTTCCAGATAAGCATTTTGACTCTTTCCTTGCCTTTCCACTTCCAAATACGGTCCCAACAGTCAATGGGGGAAGAATTGCTAGAATCTAACAAGTTATTGTATGCCAGCTTAACTATGGAATGCCCAGGGTTCCAGTTAGTCCAAGCTATGCTATCCTCCTCGGCTTCATCATCTGGATGAGGAATGGCAAGAATTTTGTTCACCACATTAAGGTCAAAATGGTTCACAAGATAATGCCCATTCCAGCCTCCTTCAGAAAGGAAAATACTGTTGCTAATCTTTAAATCCAAGACCTCTTGAGAAGGAAGGGTATGAGTATGAGCAAGGAGGTTTGGGCTGAGACCAGTCCAATTGTCTTTCCAAAAATCAATCTTCTTGCCATTACCTATTTGCCAAGAAGTATTGCTTATCATTTGAGGCCAGACCTTACAAATGCTTTTCCACAAGTGAGAATCATAAGGTTTACTAACTATCTCTTTTAGCATATCTTTTCTCCTGCCATATTTGGATAGCAAGACTTGGACCCAAAGCTGAGATGGAGACTAAACCATATTCCAAGCACACTTTTGGATGAAAGCTTCATTCTGGATGCGGAGATTGAGAATACCTAACCCACCCTGGTTTTTAGGGAGTTGAAGGTGTTCCCAACCGATTGCATGATGCTTCCTATGAACCTCAGTATATCCCCAAATGAAATTCCTTTGCTTCTTTTCAATTTCTTCACAAATACCCACAGGTAATAAGCTGTTTTGCATGTGGAACATAGGGATAGTGGAGATGACCGATTTTGCTAGAGTCACTCTACCTGCCATAGATAGACACTAATTTTTCCAACCATTGAGCCTATTGTTAACCCTATCCATGATCTCTCCATAGTGAAGTTTACTAGTCCGGCCATGTTTCATTCTGTATCCCAGGTATCTGCCCAAGTTTTTTGTTTGAGCAAAACCACTAATCTTCACTATCTCATTAGCAACATCAATTGCAACATTTTTGGAGAAGAAGATATTAGATTTTGGGTAACTCACCTTCTGACAAGACATGATCCCAAACTTTGTGAGGCACTCCATTACTGTCTTGATTTAGTCAATTTTGGCTTCTCCAAAGAGTAACAAATCGTCAGGGAAGAGGAGATGAGATATGGATGGTCCACCTCTACCAGCTGCCATTGGCTTCCACTCTTTCTTTGCAATTGCATCAGAAATCAAGTGTGTCAGTTTTTCCATACAAAGCACGAAAATGTAGGGAGATATTGGATCTCCTTGCCTCAAACCTCTACTCGGAAGGATGCTACCAGCCTTGGAACCATTCCAAAGGATTTCAAGCTCAGCTGAAGTGATGCACTGCATTATGATATTCACCAGAGATTCCGGGATGTTTATCTCAGATAACACTTTATATATAAAATTCCAAGACATCCTATCATAGGCTTTCTCTAAGTCGATTTTGATTGTGAAGAATCCCCTTTTCCCCTTCATTCTATTCATAGAGTGAACCATCTCTTGAGCAATGATAATATTGTCCTGGATTTGTCTTTTAGGAACGAAACTGACTTGTTGAGGAGAAATCAATTTGTTGAGAAGGGGTTTCAGCTTGCTCACTATAATCTTGCTGATACCTTTATAAAGAACAGAACACAAAGCAATCGGGCGAAATTGGTTCAGAAAGGTTTTATTTAGATCCTTCACCTCATCCGGCTTCTCCCAAATCTGATGCACACAATCAACCACTTGCTTTTTCATAATATCCCAGTTTTTTTGGAAGAAAAAAGCTGGGAAGCCATCTGGACCAGGAGCTTTGAGAGCATTCATGGAGAAGAAAGCTTCCTTGATACTCAATTCCGAGATAGGATCCTTCAAGGTTGTCAACTCAGTCTCCTCTAATGCAGGCCAGCAAGTATTGGTGACTTCCCAAGGTCTGGAGTGATCTTCTTCAGTAAAAAGATTAGTGAAGAAATCATGAATAATCTTGTTCAGGCTGTCTTCTTCTCTAATCATATGACCCTCATCATTCTTGAGCTCTAAAATTTTGTTTCTGGCTCTTCTAATTATGGTAGTTGTATGATAGAATCTTGTGTTACGATCCCCATCCTCAATCCATTTGCATCTAGCCTTTTGAAACCAAAGAGCTTCTTCTTGTTCTAAAACTCTATTCAACTCATCCTGAAGAGCAAAATCAAGATCAGATTGGGCAATATCATGCTGGTTGGTGTGGTTAATCTGGGTCTCTTGGATTCTTTTTAAAAGGTAATCCTTCCTAACTTGGATACAACCAAAAACTCTTTTATTCCAAGATTTAAGCGGATCAATTAGGTTTTCCAGGCAAGTGACAATCTTGGTATGGTGGTTCCAGATAAACTTGAGAAAGTGAACAAAAGTGCTATGACTCTGCCAAGCTACCAGGAATCTGAAAGGTCTCTCTTTCCACTGGTTCTCATTGGGGAAAAGAGAAAGAAGAAGAGGATTATGATCTGAGTTTAGTCTTGGTAAAGCTCTAACATCCGCATCTCCAAAAGTGGTTCTCCAAGCTGCATTTGAACAAATTCTGTCAAGTCTCTTGAAGACTCTATCAAGATGAAGCCATTTGGGTCCCCTCCAAGTGAATTTAGAGCCTCTACAACCCAGATCCAGCATATGGCAGTCATTTAACATGTAGGAAAACTTCTGACATCTAGCAATATTCACAGGGGCTCCCCCTCTTTTCTCTTTTGAGGAAGCTATCTCATTGAAATCCCCCATCATGGCCCAGGGTCCCGTCATGCTACCACTGATTCTTCTCAGATCCGTCCAAAGCTCATCACGGACTTCCTCTCTAGGATTGGCATAAACCACAGTGAGATGAAAGGAAGGACTATGATTAACAGAACAAGACAAGTGAATGAATTGATTAGATTTCTCTATGACAGATATATTGAACCTTTCTTCTTTCCAAAGAATCCAAATACCACCAGAAAAACCAATAGCATCTACTAGAACATACTGGTTGAAACCAAGTTGTTTTATTTTCTTCAGGGCTGCTACACCACTGATCCTAGGCTCTAGGATGGCAACCATGCCAATCCTATACTTTTTGATGAAATTTCTTAGGGATGTCTTAAAGGACTTTTTTGCAGCACCCCTAACATTCCATACAAGGCAATTCATTAAATAACTAAATTGGTCCCAGGTTTGCAAAGTACCTGGTTACTTTGTGTCCTATGCTCAGAGGCATCTTCCCTGTTTGGATTCTCCATCTCCATCCCATCTTCTGAAGCTCTATCTGGAGGTTCAGCTTTCCACGAGGTCTCCTCACTGCCCGAATTGGAAATTTCCATCTCTGCAGGAATGGCAACAGTCTCACATAGCTCACCAACATCCTGACCACCCTCAATGTTTGTTGACTGAGTGGCAGCTATCTTGGAACAAAGCTCTATTTCAGTTTCCACATTGGATTGAGCCTTACTATTAATGATGATAGTATGGGCTGGAGATTCTTGCCTTGTTTTGCTCTTCCAAGTTGTCTTATTGGATGAAGGGAGCTCTATTGGTTTGGAGCTAGACCCACTTTGAGGAGATGCAGTGGTGAACACAAAGGAATTGATCTTGTCTTTCCCTTTAGTTTTATGTCTGTTTTTACCTGTGGCTTTTTTTTCCCCAGACTGGAGCTTCACATTAGCTGCTGGGCTACTGAGCAGAGAGGAGCTGCCCCCCTTGTTCTCCTTTTGTTCTCCCAGAAGGGTTTTCGAAACTGAGCTAATCAGCTCTGTAATTTCAAGATCCTTCCTTATCTCCCTTTTCTGGTTAGAGGAACTCCCATTATTAGAGATATCAGCTCCAAAAGTTCGCTTTTCTTTTGTATCCTTCATCTTTTGAGAGAAATTTTTCGGGAATTTCTTCTTCTGCACAACCATCCAGGGCCCCACACTCTGGTTCTCTGAATTTTTTTCTGTATCAGACACATTCGTGCTCCGATTAGGTTGCACTTCAGCAGGGTTCACATTCTGATTGCATTGCTCTTTATTGTGCCCATACTTTCCACACTTTACGCAAATTAAGTAAAGACTCTCATATTCCACCTTAAAGATTCTATCCTCCAAAATATATTCTCCTCTCAAGGTTTTGGATAAATCCAATTCAACACAGACTCTCGCAAATTTCCCCCTATCACCCGTAGATGTATTTCTATCAACCTTTAACACTTTCCCAATGGTATCACCAATGATTTTCAGAAAAGACATCACACAGAATTCTTGGGGAATACCTGGAAGACGAATCCACGCAGCAATTCTATGAATGTTGGCTTTGAATGGATCAAAAAAAGGTTCCCACTTCCTGATTGCCAGATAGTGCCCCATCAAAACCCATGGGCCGCCGGTAAGAGCCAGGTTCAGATCTTCAACGCTTGTGAATTTCACCGAGAAGAAATCATTTCCAAAGTCGGCTACAGTTAGAGGACCCGCTTTTGCCCATAGGTTAGCAAGCTTGGTCTTCATATACATCACTCCTACCTTCTTGCCCAGAAGTTTGACTATGATTGCATTTTTCCAGGGGCTTCTAAGTCTTTGTTTAGCTTCCTCCGTGCATCTTATTCTCACTGACCCATCTGCTCCGTAAATGGTCTGGAACCCTTGTTCATTGATTACCCCTAGACTCGGGTCAAGAGGTTCACTCACTTCCTCTGTTAGATCGGCTTGCCAAGAGTCTTCTTCACCCTTAGTATTGTCGTTGGATCTAAGGGCTGCAGCGAAAGACATCATTTTCCCAGAGGGAATACGTTCAGAGATGTTGCCTAAACTTGCACCTCTGTTAGATGAATCTGGAGAGAATTCCTCTCCGTTTTTGGAACGCTTGATACTCTTCCTCATTAGATCGTTTGATTCAGGTTGTGTTGTTGTTGATGCTGGACCGCCGTGACTTTCGTTGGAGGAACCCATCTCGTTTGCCCTAGCAGAGAGAAAAACATAGGATGCTTTCTTTCAAAAACATAGGATATTATTAGAGATAAATTTAACTCGTGTAACAAAAGAAATGATAAATCCTTATATTTTTAGCATTTATAAATGAGAATAATCATATTTAAATAAAAAACAAGGGAAATGTTATACTTACTACCTAATTTTCTTATTACTTGTTACTACCAAATCTTAACCGTTGATTTTTGTCAATCTAACGATTATAATTTATTGCAAATTAATAATTAATTAATAAATATGATCCCATAAATTACAACCGTTAGATTGACGGAAATCTACGGTTAAGATTTAGTAGTAACAAGTAGTAAGAAAATTAGGTAGTGAGTATAACCTTTCCCAAAAAAAATTATCCTCGATATTATCGCGTTTTTCTGTTTATGATTTATCTACCATCATATATAGTCAAGCTTCACTTGATTGAGCATGCACAGAAAATGATATTTATATTTATATGAGAAAGTTATATCTACAAACTTTTCTTTTCTTACAAACTTACAAACTTTATTAAGTATGACTGGTTAGACTTCAATCAAAAATGTATGATAGCTCAGACATAGTATAGTCTGTAAGAGTTTATAAACAAAAAGTTCGTAAATATAACATTCCTCATATTATATATATATATATATATATATATATATATATATATATATATATATATATATATATAACAATTCCTTTTGTTTATATGTTTAGCTTGCCAATAATATTTTAAGCAAACTTTTTTTTCTTCATATTCTTAGCATTCATTCAGATTTGTGAAAATTAGAAAATTGAATGAATTATAATTAAATTGAGAAATGTTGTTTAATTGAAGAGTTAATTAAAAAATATAGGTTTTTTTTTTTTACATAGAAGTTCAGAATTTTAGATAAAAAAAGGTTAAAAGTGAGAAAAAATTAAGGAAAACAAGTGATATTATCTAAAATTTATTATAAAGACCTAAATTTATTATAAAGGGGTGAATATGTATCAAAGGTGAATGTTTAACTCAATTACGTAATTAAGTTAGTTTAGTTTGTTGATTCAATCCAATAAAGGAAGGTAGATTTTAATCATTATGGAGCTAGCCCTTCTTTTGTGATATTTTCCATCTTTATGAAAAGCTAACTATTCATCGCTTTCTCATTGTGCAGGATCTGTGTGGATGTTCATAGGAAGTTCAAATTTCCTACACAGGCCATGTGGTCTCTCTGGTACCTTGCCCATGATGATTTATATCAACCTAATTTTTTTTATATAAATTATGAATTTATTGTTTATCTGACTAATTCAACTAATTTAGTTCAAATATTGTTTGATTATGTGGCTCTTTCAAAACTATTTTCTCCATTCCACTTGAACCAATGATTGATAGTAAATCTTTCTAATAATTCTTCCACTCTTTGTGCTGATAATTAATTAATGATTCATTACATGGCAATTACTTAGAGGCTACATCTCTTCCTATTTTTCAGTATTTTCCTGTTAAATTACTAACTCGTTAAACAAAACAAAAAATATTATATGGTACTTTTATAATTATTTTAAAATATAACTATATAATGTAATTAATAATTATTTATTCAATAGTATGTAAGGATGATAATTCGAGTTAGCGATTCCCATTCGTGTTCTGTTAAAATTTAACACCAATATATATAAATATCCACAACTTATATGCAACACAAATGGTTATTATGTCAAAACTCATAAAATTAGTATAATTTGGTTACTCAACGTTGGATTTATAAGCCCATTATGTTTCCTTCAAGGATAAGAGTCACTGTATGAGTTATATCACTAGCACAGGTAGATACCAAGTTAAGAAGCACTATCCCAAGTATAAATGCTAACAGACGATAATGGGGGTACGTGTGTGTGTGACTCAAGGATTATGGGCAGAATAACGATACATAAGATGCCCTCCTAGTCTTAAGAGGGAGGTATTTACACGGGAGGGAGGTATCTGCTCCCAGTGAGTTGGTGAGAGACCCTCCTTGGGGCTGTTGGGGATGGCTAACACTATTATGATAGTAGTGATACAATCTCTGCATCGATGGCGTCAGCATCTGATGTTGGGATTTACTAATTATGGTATCTGGGGCGACCTGCCAGGGGATTGAAATCTCAATGGTGAGACATTTTGGTGTCTCACTTAGGGGTGCAGTCGCCCAGAGAACAGGATGGATGGAGGGTTGGTAGCTGTGAGTCAACAGAACTAACGTGGGAGAGGAGAAAGGGGTTTGAGCCCAAGTCGTTAGGCTGCCTAGAGGTGAGCCATCCGGAAAATTGAGTATATGAAAAGGGGTGTGGATGGAATAAATTGAAATATAATGACTGATTTATTTCATTATTTGTTTAAAAATCAATACACAATTAAGTTAATTTATAGTTGTTTACCAAAAATTAAAATAAAATTATAATTACTGATTGATTTTTTTTTTTCTATTTTTGTTAAATGGTGAATGGTCTTATAAAAGCATATACCTAATTTTATATATATATATTTTTTTAAAAAAAATTCTATTGGTTAATATCCGATTAATTAGACATTAATTGACATTAACCATCTGTTTTCTTGTCACTGCTAGTTTTTTTTTTTTTATAAACAGAAGGGGATTAAACTCCAGCAAACAAGCAACCAAAAAATAAACTAACAAGTAAGAGTAACTAAAGGCTCTCTACCCACAGACGCAAGGTCCGCCAAAAACAAAAGCAAAATTCCACTATGAGGTTCTTCAAAGAAGATCTGATCAACCTGTTCTGTTGAGTTTAACAAGTAGTTTGCCAACCAATCAACACACATATTCCCTTCCCTGAAATTATGCTAGATTCTCAGATCCCAATCCTTACCAATCCACGTTCGTATACGAGAAAGCAACCGCTCCTCACGAACTGCTGCACCCTGATTGGTGAGCCCAGTGATTGCCGAATGCGAATCACTTTCAAGAATGAACTTTCTGTAGCCAGCATTCCAAGTCACCTCAAGGCCATGAAGAATACCCCAAAGTTCTGCTTTATAAGCTAAGCAAAAACCCAATCTAAAGGAGAAATCAGTTATCCAATTACCTTGAGAATTCCTTATCAACCCCCTGCATGCAGCCAATCCCGGATTACCACGCGCTGCTCCATCCGTGTTTATTTTTACAAAGCCATTATAAGGAAACTGCCAGCAAATATTCAACCGACTATAGGCAATATTCTTGTTATGCCTACCAGCCCCACTATAGCTAACCTCAATATCATGCACCAACTTGAAAATAATCCCAGTCTTGATCTCCAAGGAAGGAGTATTTTGATCATGAATTTGCATATTTCTCCAAAACCAAATTTTCCAACAGGTTACCATGAAAGTTGTTCGCCACTTCTCTTACACACCGCTAGGGATATTCACAAAGTTACTATACAACCATTGATAAAGATCCTGCTTGAAAAAATCATCTGTCAACTGATATAGAAGAAACCAATCCCAAATCCATTTTGCACTGTTACAATCTCTGAAAACATGCAAAATCATTTCCTCATTATCCTCACAACACGGACATCTGCTATCTCCCTCATTCCATCTAGCAATTCTGTT
>JAVKPL010016133.1:0-13721 GCA_032173675.1 Gastrolobium villosum
TTACCTGTGAGAATTATATCATCCACATAAACTAACATATAAATTCTCAGACTTCCAGCCTTGTAAATGAATAAGGATGGATCACACCTGCTTGCTTGAAAACCAAAAGACAATACTGCATGTTTCAATTTGTCAAACCAAGCTCTCGGAGCTTGCTTGAGACCATAGAGAGACTTGTGAAGACGACAAACAAGAGACTTGTTGGCAGATTCAAAGCCTGGAGGTTGAACCATATACACCTCTTCCTCTAGATCTCCATTTAAAAAGGCATTGTTGATATCTAGTTGTCTCAAAGGCCACCCATAGGTAAGAGCAATGGCTAAGATAGCCCGAACAGTGACAGGTTTAATAACAGGAGCAAAAGTCTCATTGTAGTCAAATCCTGGCCTTTGGTGAAACCCCTTAGCCACTAGACGAGCCTTGTATTTATTGAGACTTCCATCTGAATTTTTCTTTACCTTGAACACCCATTTACACCCAATAGCTTGTCTTCCATAAGGTAAGGGAACAAGAGACCAAGTTTTGTTGCTATGTAAGGCTGCAAACTCTGTTTGCATTGCTTTAAGCCAATGTGGACTGTTGAGAGCTTGCTTAACCGAAGAAGGTTCAGTATAGGTGAGCAATACAATGTTCCTGGCAAAAGACTTTGACCGAGTGATGATTGATCGAGGAGGAGAAGAGGAGCCCAGAGAAGTGGATGGTGCATATTCTGAACGTGAAGAGGTAGCACTGGGTGGTGAAGACAGTGAGGGTGAGCATGGAGACCTTGGTGACACATCAGAGACCATAGGAGTAGCTGCAATAGTGGGACTGTCAAGACTGCCACCAGAAGATGAGGCATCAGCATTGGGTGAGGCAGCATTGCTTCTCGAAGAGCTGTCAACAGAAGTCACTGGAGTAACACTTGCAGAAGCTGGTGTGGGAGTGCTGGAAGCAACCTCTGTGCTTGGGATCTCAGTAGTAGAAGTGCAGGAGGACTGAACATGCAAGGGAATAAGGCATGTGGGAGCAGCTTGAGGAGTGGTACTGATCTTCTTGGTAGTCCATTCCTTGAAAGGAAACCTGTACTCATTAAATAACACATCTTTTGAGATAAAAACTTTGTAGTCAGGACTCAAACAGATATAGCCCTTGTGATGTGAGGAGTAACCAAGAAAGACACATTCTTTTGACCTGAACTCCATTTTATGCTTATTATAGGGCCTTAAAAAGGGAAAACAGGCACAACCAAAAGACTTAAGAAAGAGGTAATCAGGTTGTTGTTTGTAGAGTTCAGTATGAGGAACTTTAAAGGCAATGGAAGAGGAAGGAAGTCTGTTTATAAGGTATACAGCAGTAGAGAAAGCATAGTCCCAATACTGCATTGGAAGGGAGGAGTGTGAAAGGAGAGCTAGGCCAGTCTCCACAACATGACGATGCTTTCTTTCCACAACACCATTTTGATGATGAGTGTGTGGACATGTCACTCTATGAATAATACCATGCTGATTAAGATATTGAGTGAAAACCCGAAATTCACCCCCCCAATCTGTTTGTAAGGCTTTTAGGGGTAGCTGAAATTGAGTGGTTATCATAGCATGAAATTGTTTGAAAATAGAAATAGCATCAGATTTCTGTTTTATTGGATAAAGCCAAGTGTATCGAGTACAAGCATCAACAAAGGAGATATAATATGCATTACCAAGAGAGGATTTCACAGGTGATGGCCCCCAAAGATCACTATAGACAAGGGTGAAAGGGGTAGTATATTCGGTTTTGGATGATGAGGAATATTGTCTATGAGACTTTGCACAACAACAAGATGAACAAAATTCTGCCATTTTATTATTGATGTGTATATTACAAGCTTTAAGTACATTTTTAAGAGACTCAAGATGTGGATGCCCCAAACGACAGTGCCACAGTGAATACAAGGAATCAGTTGGAGTACATGTATTATTGATGCTACTACTAGTATTGGGACAAGATACAATGGTGTCACTAGTAGTACTAACTATGTTGACAGACTTGTTGATAGAAGAGGGGCTGACACAAGAAGTATGAGCAACAGGAACAGAAGACGTGGTAAGTTGCAAATGTGGAAAATGATACAAGCCATCAATTCCAACAGCACCTTGAAGAAGTATCTGATGAGAATCCTGACATTTCACAAAGCAAACATCAGAATGAAACTCAAAAAATACAGAGTTATCTTTAGCAAACTGACTGACACTGATCAGATTTTTAGTAATTGATGGAACTAAAAGCAAATTCTTAAGATGAAGTAAAGAGTTCGAATGAAAAGGTGATATGATCGAAGAGGAACCAGTGGCTGTTATGGGTAAACCTTGTCCATTTCCAATTAGGATGTGATCAGTACCACTGAGATGTTGACCTTGTATGATATTCTGAGGTGTACCAGTGACATGATTCGATGCTCCAGAATCAGGAACCCATTCAACTAGTGGTGCTGAGTGTGAAAGAGACGAATCACTAGGCTTTGTTGAGATAAATGCTTGTGGTTGGCTCTGTGACCTGTTGTACTGAAAAGATCTTGCTGCTTGTGGCTGCTGATGAACGAAGAACTGAGGATATGATGTATGCTGTGGTGGTGGTAAACTCGGAGTGAAGTTTTCTTCAAAGCGGTGCCAGCATTCCCTCACGTCATGGCCGAACTTATAACACAGCTGACAATGGACGTTTGATCTAGTTCCACGTCCTCTACCTCGATTAAATCTCATGGTGGACCTCCCTCTTCCTCTGTATGAACCACCGTTACTGTTAAAATGAGCTTCTACAGGTTGCTCTGTTCGACTCTGTTTTCTGGTTTCAGAAACAGAGTCGTCTTCTTCGTCAGACTCTGGTTTCTTCTGCACCTGTGCACGTTGGGTGAGGTTCAGGGATGCTCCCTCATTCAGTAGCTGTTCATTCTGCTTGTTTAAGAGCTGCTCGTGAGCCATAAGCTCCACTCCTAAGTCTGCAACGGAGTATGCTCTGTCTCGTCCATGTATCATCATTACAAAAGAGTTGTAATCAGAAGGCAATCCTTCAAGTATCGTTTCAGTATGTTCTTCAATAGAGACTGCATTTCCAATAGATTTAAGAGAGTCACAAATCATTTTGATTCGAGTTATGTACTCTCTTGCAGTCTTCGTTCCTTTCTTCATCGTCTTCAACTCAGATCTGAGTTGTCTGGATCTCGACTTCATCACACCATGGAACAACTTGTGTATATTCTCCCACGCTTCGAACGAATGCTTCACAGGAAGAATATCATTCACCACTTGCTCAGAGATAGTGGATAACAACCAAGTCAGAAGCATCTGATCTTGTGTTAGCCACTCTGAATATTCAGAACTAAAAACACCGTGTTCTTGATCGTCTTCTGTCTCGAACTTGCGAGGAATCTTTGGATTCACTAAGAAACGTTGAAGTTGATGCGAAGTGATAATCGGTTCTATGATCTGGTTCCAGAAGAGATAATTATCTTCTGTTAACCTTGCAGAGATCTGGAAATTGAAGAGAGAGGATGGATTCTTCGGTTCCATCGTTGCTTTGGAGACAGATTTACTTTGACTGGCTGCACTTGCTTCTGTGTTGGTTGCGGAAGACATGATTGACTACAGTCTATGGATCATAATGCTCTTGATACCATGAAAGAATTCCTTCATCGAAGAAGAAGGATTGAAACCGAAAGCAAAGGAAAAGCAAAACAGAGAGAGAAAGAAAGGAAACTATAAACTGAGTTTCGATTGAATGAATTAGAATAAGAGAGAGAGTACAAGCTCTTTATATAGAGCATAAAGCTGACTCATAGATGAGTCAGCAATCCTAACAAACTTTGAACAACTAACAGAAAAGAAAAGAGAGCAGCAATCAGCTGCTATGCATCCAAGCTAATAAGCTATAACCATCTAACACACACCACCGTTCGTCTATGATGCAAGAACTCTTTCTTGAAAGCCACCAGATGAACACCACAATGAGGCTTGCTATGCGCACAAGTGGTGAGGGTGGAGGCTAGGTATCCTGTTTGGAAAGGTGTACTGAGCTACCCTACAGAATGGTGCATAGAGGAGGAGAGTTGGCTTGGTTTTCCAATGAAACCTAAGGTGAGGAACATGTCTATTTATGCGCACCCTTTGGAGAGGATGAGGGAATTCATTCATTCAAAATGAAAAACAAACTTTCAAATTTCTTTGAAAGTTATGCATGAAACAGTGTGATAAGGTGGAGCTGTTGCAAAACAAACTTTGCCAACAACCTCCAATCTTATCCACATGAATTTAAATTCAAATTAATTTAAACTTAAATTCATAAACTATCATATAGTATATAGTTTTCATGCGCATAATTCAGCCCTATAAAGGGTCCAAATACATTGAGCAGTTGCATTCAAAATTTGAATCAACTTACCCACTGATTCCCTCAACCACCAAATCTGAATGGAGGTTTGTTTTAAGTGATAAGATAACACTCTTATCACTTAAAAGTGATGCACCAAACAGCCTAGGGAGAGCCTCCAAAGATGCTTCTTCATCCAAGGAATATGCTCCAATAAGATCCTGTCTTATCCTTTTGTTATGAAACAACTTTTCAAAACCAATTCAAATTCGAATTCAAACACTTGAATTCAAACGTTCAAACATTCAAATTCAAAATTCAAAATTCAAAATTCAAAATTTCAAATTCAAAATTCGAATTTCAAAATTCAAATTCAAATTCAAATTTTAAAATTCAAATTTCAAATTTCAAATTTCAAATTCAAAATTCGAATTTCGAAATTCAAATTCTAAATTCAAATTTCAAAATTCAAATTCCAAATTCAAAATTCGAAATTCAAATATTTGATTATTAATTTAACTAATTAAATTAATTAGTAATGGCTTGGACTATCCAAGCCCATTACTAAACTCCATGCACCACCCACCCATTTAGGTGGGCTTCCAAACAACTTCTTGGGCTAATAACATTATTAGGCCCAATACCTTTAAAGCTAGTCCATCATAACTACAAGGTGTTAGTGTGTGACCCATTAGGTCCAACTTAGCTACTGACATAACTGGGCTTGGGCCCAACAAGCCCACAACCCAATTAATGACAACACAGAGCACTAGCAATGCTTTGTTGCCCCAGAACTAGTCAGATTAATGACTTGATCATCCTATTGCACATATTTGGTTACAGTATGTATTTCCCTTCGTCTCGGTTATCTTCCCATTAACCTAGGGTAAGGAAATGTATCAACCCCTGCGGTTTTGGGTAAGCTTTATTCGAAATAGGGAATCTTCAATTTACTGACTCTAAAGGCAGATCATCTCATGATCTCTTTTACTATGCATAGATTCCCGAGTCCCTGTAAATGTCATCCCGATTTCTCCGGTTTACAGATAACCTAATCTCTCACAGAGATTTGACGAATTCCTTCAGCTTATTACCCTAGCCCTGTGCCCTTTAAGGACACGCCCAACAGTATACCTATGAGTCTCCATGTTTCAGGCAGACGAGGTATACAATCAAAACATGCCTTCAAGAACACAGTCTAGGTAATAACTTTTGGTCTAAGGAAAGACACACCCAAACATAAAGAGATTACTCTAATGACACTATCTGTGAGATTTCCTCATAGAGTCTCTTTTTGGGTCTGTTCAGTGCGAGCTATACTCTTATAGGTCCACCCACGACTTTAGCTAAGATATCTCCATATCTGCAGCTCATGAGGTCTTTACCTTGTATCCATATACAAATAGATAAGTCGTACTAGTCTTTACTCGAGATCACTGATCCCCAAACTCAGTGTCTCTAGACTAGGAACATATAATTAGGAATAGACATGCAATATCCTTGAATCCTCATGATCGTGATCTCATCACAGATACTCAAGAGATACCTGTTCTATTCCAAGGGGTTTATCCAGTTCATTCATATAATATTAACAGTAATATCGAGACACAATATGAAACTGAATAAATAGTGCTTACATTTATTTGCGATAAATAAAGTTCTACATCTAGTGTCCTTTATTTAATCAAAAGATTGTCTCTAGGACACCCATATGCTAACAATTTGGGAGCTTGGATGATTAGGGTCACACGACGAAGCAGGACAATGCCTATCCCAGGCTGGCAGAATTACCTTGGCTTAATCCGTCATCTCGACTATACCGTATTTTCATATGCAGCATGGTAAGATTCCTGTCAATGTTTGTGTAGAGATAGAAAGGATCCATTTGCTAAAAGTTCTTTCGTTAGTTTGCTTTGTTGTTGTTTTTGTGTTTTGGTTTCTCCTTTTGTTTGGGGCTTAGCCCCTTTTATTTACCCAAAAAAAAAGATTAGGACAATGAATGCTGAGGAGTTATTGTTTTTTCATTTCATTTTGTTTTTTTTTTTATTTTTTTAATGTGGACAAAATTTAGAGATCCATTCTTGACAACCATAGCGCCTATTTCTAATTTGAAATGCACCTTAACCAGAAACAGTTAGATAGTGTGCTTTTACCTGTGAAAGCTCCCCAAGGAGGATCGCTTGCCTTTTTTTAATTTTTGGTTCTTGCGACACTGTTGGTAACTTGGCATTGAACATTATGAGTTGCATATAAAAAAAAGGTCTTTATGATTTTTATTTTTTTTTGACGCAATTTAATACCATCTTATTCTAATAAGCAGCTAATATCCCTACACGTGCATTAGTTTGGGAACTTTGTCTTGCTTTCAGTGGTGTCGACTATTATAATGGAAAGCGGTTACATTAGAGAATGTGATTTTGTTCCTCTTTTTCTTTTCTTTTTTGGTGAAAAGTTTTTTTGTTCCTCTCTGTTCATAAGGTGTATGTGTGATTTTTTGGAAAGGAATAACAGATTGACATGAAAGACAATTGATGAATAGGATTTGTACCAACCAAAGTGCATTATCATAATTTTTTATGGGGTTCTAACTCTTCCAATCTCTTTTGTTGGTTTTGTGCAGCTAAAATTCTGGGTAGCAGAAAGTGGTAAAGTTTTATGTCTAATTGGATATAATGAAATTTAAATCTTGATCTGAACGTTCACTGAGAAGCTGAGACTTGAAAACTGCAGATAAGTTTCCAAAAAATGAATTCATTGTGCACATACGGAAAAGTTGAACTCATGTTTTTAACAAGCTTTTGCAGAAACAAACATTAGGCTTGTCTATAACTTATATGATGAATTGGGTTGTTATTGGTTTCATGATGCAGAATCAAACATTAGGGTTTACATTTAAAATTATTGTATCTTATCGATAACAAACAGTATTGCTTACATTTTATATCTGATATATAGGAGTGAAAATATATCCAATGATATTTGAATTAGTAATAACAGGATTTTTTTTTTTAAAGTATTAATAAAAATTTGTGAATTGCTTAAGACATTCCTCCGCAGTTCATTCTATTTATCTAAAATTTACAATTATTAATTACGGAAACAGGAAATTATAATACTTGATATTGAAAAACATACAAATTAAATCCTAATTCCTTACAAATCAAATAAAAAAACATAAGAGTGAAACCATATTAACAGGAATTTGTGAATGACTTGAGAGATTCTTCAACAATGTTATTCTATTTATATAAGATTTTACATCATTAATTATGGAAATAGGAAATTACAATCCATGATATTGAAAAAAAACATACAACTCAAATCCTAATTGATATAAATCACATAAGGAAACAGAAGTAGACTACTTCCCCCAGACTTTGTCAATTGTTGAACTTCGCACATAAAATTATTATAACTTGAATCCTCTTCAGCCTTTACATAACCACCAAAAGATATATATATATTTTTTTTAACTCACCTACTTCTTTTCCTTCTAAGAACTTCAAGAACATATTGGGATGTGCAATAAGCAATAGCCTGAACAGTAACCATTGGATTCACACCCAAAGCTGTAGGAAAGACACTTGAATCTGCAAGATAAAGGTCCTCCACTTCCCATGTCTCCCCCATCTGGTTCACAACTGAGTCCTTTGGATTAGTACCCATCCTACAGCTTCCCATCTGATGTGCTGAGCATAAAGGTGTTGAAAGGTCTGTTAATGGCCTTGAACTTTCTTCTTTCACAAATTTCTCAAATTCATTATAGCTCACTTGCTTAACATTTAAGCTCCTTCCCTTATTATTGTGTGTTCCAATTTCTTCAGCTCCAGCTGCTGCCAGAATTCTCAGTACCTTCTCAATTCCTTTCTCTAAATTCTCTTTGTCTACATCTTTCATTTGATAACTTATAGAGTTAGGTGACTTCACAGTTCCTGAACCTTGATCCCTTGCCAGTGCAAATACATGAGCTGTTCTAGAAAACTTGCACATTCTATCTTTAATATCCATTCCAGAAATCCATGGCATTAGAATTGAGAACATACCAGGATGCAATGTAGGTGTTTGGATCACTGCACCATATCCTGATTTGTCATACTCTGCAACAACTGTGGACATAGCTGTCATAATCCCTCCTTCGTAGCTTCTTTTATGTTCCTCTGGCCACAGTTCCAGTGACGAAGATGCATATGGGAAATAGCCCCAAGCCATTGCCAACGGGTGAAGATGCAAGTGTCTCCCAGTGTTTCCATTCTTCAAGCCATTTCTTGTAAGTAATGTTGGAGTACTGAGTGCTCCATATGCTACGATTGTGACCTTGGGCTCCACCACACCAATGATTTTGTTTCCTTTGTATTCAATTGCAAAAGCCACTGCACAGGATACTCCTTTGTCTCCTCCTTTCTTTTCCTTATGTAAGACTTGTATAGCCTCACAACTAGGAAAGATAGCTCCATTACCTGATTTCACCAAGTCAACAAGCCATGTTTCTGATGTAGATTTCTTCCTTCCATCCTTGCATCCCATGTTACACCAGCCACAGTAGTGATCTGGTGGAGCATTCCTTGGAATATTACTCACTGGATATCCCATTTCTTGACACCCTTTTCTTAGAACTGCATTATTGAACCCTTCCTCATCAATCTCAGATTGAACTCCCATTTTCTCACACACAGCATTCAAGGCTTCTTTATACAATTTACTTTCAAATAATTCTAGACCATGGAGATCACACCACTCCTTGCATACATGCTGAGGGGTTTTAATGCTTGCGGACCAGTTGATTGCAGAACCTCCACCAACTGTAGATCCTGCTAGCATTAGTACAGACATATCATCTGTTGCAACTAAACCATTGGAGAGGTACATTTGATCCATGGTTGGTCCTTCAAGAAGGGAAAGATTGTTCCTAGCAGAATAGCTTCCTTTCTCCAAAACCAACACTTTGTAACCACTTTTTGCTAGAACTCCAGCTATCACCCCACCTCCTGAGCCAGAACCAACAACCACCGCATCACATTGGATAACTAAGGAAGGAGATGAAATGTTAGAAGCTTTATTCTGTCCAGGAGTAACAGAAACATGGAATCCAAATTGTCTTAGAGCATTTGTAATGATGTCTTGTGGGTAATTTAAATGGACAAGACCTCTGTATAGAGGTCCCATAACCTCATCAGCATTTTTATCATATTCTTTTTCCTCTTGTCCTCCTTCTTTTGATGTTCTATGCAAAAAGTGGTTATTCAATTGTGCTTTGAACTCTGGATCAGGTCCAGTATACCCAATTGCCTTCCATGATGCATTGTCTTCTGCTTCATCTAGCTGAAAATGAACAGTTCTTGCATTATGAGTATATTGTTCCAAGCATCCAGAAAATCATATATATTTGATAATATTTCAAACGCTATGTGGCAGCCTATGTGGTTGTGGTGTCTGTGTGTGTGTGTGTGTGTGTGTGTTTTCCTTTTCTTTTAGGTACATAGCCTACATGGTCTTTAATTGTGCATTTGTGCCGTAGTAGCAGCTTTATTTAGCAAGAATAGAGCAGCACATATTTGTGCTTGCATATGGGTTTGCAGCCCAAAAGATTAAGGCCTTATATAATGTCATGACCTTTTCAAAGAGCCCAAACAATCTCTCGTCCACTCAAAATATAGCTCCTAAGCAGTCATGGGCTGGAAATTCATCGACCAATTTGCTTTTGACAAATTTTGGCCCAACCTTGAGGTCTATTGTTTTCCCTTATTTTTGAGGTAAAAAGGAAAAAAAAAAAAAAAAAAAAAAACTATGAAAGAATGGTCTACACATAATAAATACCGTCTGATTTTTCGTTTATATTTTCTTCGTCAGCTTTATAATGTCGAGAGTGGAACCATAGGAGTGGAATTAGAAAACAATAAATGATATTTATATAAACATAAGCTCATACTATGACCCAATGTAATTGTTTTAAAGACGACCAAGATAGTGTAAATATAATTTAGTAACACATAAAACCCCACTGGATGGAAGACCAAAGTCATATATGGGACAGTATACTTTAATGCCATTTGAATTTTTTTACCAACTGTATATTTGGCACAGGAAAATTAATTTTTCATCGCAACGCAAGCTAAGAGAAAGAGTTTTTTCTCCATTAACTTACTACCTTAAGTAGTAATACTACCAACACCACTTTTATTTAAACCAAGTGTATACACTTGTGGGTTCATATGATGTTAACAAGGAAACATTTGAGCAGACTTAATTGTGGTCAGTAAGTAGAGAACTTGAAAATTGCATGAGAAGGATACATGGAAGAACAATGGGAGTACATACGTTTCATGATGCACGACATTTTAAAAAAATTGACATGTCCTCTCTGACATTGAGACACTTTCTGACACTTCAAAGATTATGTTGGGTTGTATTTTTAGTTTCCATTGTTAGTTTCGTTAGATTACAATTATTATTTTATTGAATTTAATATAAATATTTGAGATATCTTATCTTTCTTTATAAAATTGATGGGTATTATAAATTTAGTGTCATTTTTTTGTTAAATTATTAAAAATTAAATATAATATATATTACATAAATTAAAAATAATATTTAATATTAAATATGTTTTCTGTATTGATGTCGGTATCGATCAAACATAATATACATTAATTGGAGTGAATACTTGAGGGTGACCTGCGAACTGTAACAACTAGGGCACAGGCATTAATTTGGATCCAAATGCTAATCACATCATCCCATTTTGGTGCGAGTCTATGACTTCCATATATACTGCTAGTTGATATGAGCTAGCCTAACCTAATATGCCTACGCTACACATGGCCCCATAGCTATGCTTTTCCACATCCAGTTGGACTTTTGTGCAATTTTTTATTCAAATATGTACGTATCACTAACCACCTAAATGGGGCTATAATTTGAAAATCTCTTCATAGAGAGTTAGAGACAAGACAACCTCTAATCTTGTGGGGAGAAAGATTATTGTTATTTTTGTATGAATTATATTTATCTTTAGGAAAATAATTATCTCATGATATAAAAAATAATTATAAGTGAGACTCATGTATAAGAGAAAAGAGAAAAATTAGATGTGGAATCCACCTCGATTTTGTGTGTATAAAATATTTATTTATTTTATGCAACATAAGATAAATATAACTCTTTTTTATACTACACGATTCAGAAATCTTAACAAACAAGTCTAATCTGATTTTGATTTTGAGTCTCTACGACAAGCCTGATCCAGTTTTAGCTTTGAATCTCTCTATCTTTATCAAAAGTTGCAATTCTATGAAATCAAATTTACTACTCTTTAAATTAGAGAAAAAAAATTATCATGTAATAAGAGAATTATTTTTCTTATTAATAAAACATCGAATTGTATGTAATAAATTTTTTTTAATGGATGGTGGGGCGTTAACCATATTTTATGTAAGAGAAAAATTATTCTACAAAACATGAGAAGAAAAGAACCATTTTTATATATAAGAAATTGTTCTCGTAATTTTGAGTTAAGGATATATAATAGTTAGACAAAATCTTCACGAAAGTAGCATACCAAAAAAAAAAAAAAATCTTCACGAAAGTAATGACTTCAAGATTTCAACCCCTGATATTTCAAGTAAATTTCTCATAAAGTCACAATGCGCTTTTAGTACCACTAACTATACAGATAATTTTTTGTTTACTTAAATTGAATAAATTTAAGGAAAATAAACAACTATCTCTTCATTTATTTTAATTTGAATTTAAAAAAAAGCTCTAAAAAAATATTTTAGACAAGCACTAGAACAGGCAAATTTTATTTAAGTTTATGTACAGTTTTTTTTTTATCAAAATGGGAAAAACAAGAAAGAAATTGAATTACATGTTTTAAAAAAGGCTAAATCACTTCTCATGTTGTTATAAGATAATTTTTTTTTTTGTAACAGCCAATTATAATTATGTCTTACTGTTAAGGTATAGTTATAATTTTAAAAACTGTTTTTTTTCACTCTTCATAATGCTGTCGACTGATATAGCAGAGAGAAAAAAAATAACTTTAATATTATATATATATATATATATATATATATTACTGTTAAGTTATAATTATAATTAGTGGTATAAAAGAAATTTTTTACAACAATATAAAAAGTTGGATACCCTTTAAAAAAATGAATGCCTTTCCCAAAGATAGAATTTCTGAATGTCAATAACGAAATCTTTCAGAAGATATAAAAAGTTATGAATATTATATTTTCCAATAAAGTGCATACACCAACTGATATTCATAACAAATATATAAAGAAATTGCAAAAAAAAGATATCTCCAAGTTCCAATGTTGACTTGACAGAAAAGTAAAAAGTGACAATTCTTGTTTACTGAAAAAAAAAAAGTGAAAAATTCTGGCGTTAAAAAGGCTGGTTACCTTGATTGCGGAAAATATTACATAAATTCTTGTCTAAAATATTTCTGAGACCGTGATCAAAACGCCACTGTTCCTCAACTTTTCTCCCCAAATATCACGTCGTCAACAGTGTTAATTTTTGTATGTCACGTGAATAAGTTGTTACTCCAGGTAACGAATTTGGTTACAATTAATGTACCTGCACGTTTCCACCTGCCATACCACGAGACAGACATGCAACGAAGTTCGCTGACCCGCCGCCCCAGCGAATTTCGTTGCATGTCTATCATGTGTCATCACGGTAGGTGAAACATGCAGGTGCATTAAACGAACCAAGTTCGCTCCTGGAGTAATGGTTGGTGTCCACAAAGAACGTGCCAGCTTCAGCAAACTGAGTTCGCTACAGTGCCTAGCGAATTTGTCCACGTGGCATATTAAAAATTAACATTATTGGCATGGCATTTAGGGAAAAAAAATCAAGGAACAGTGATATTTTGGTCACTGTTCTATTTTCAAGAAGAAATAAAAATCATTCTCTTTTAATTGAGGAATAAAGAGGGATCCTATATGTCTAGCTATTTCGACTGATACTCTCAACATGAGACAGTTTTTCTCATTTCTTTATTCAAACATCTTATACAAGAGGATACAATTCGTTCTCATCCACTCGCTTCCCTTCCCATCCCTTCCATCTTTCTCTTTCCCGTCCCTTTCTCTCAACTAAACTTCAAAACATGACATTAATGCTCTCATTTTTATTAACATTATCCTATATATATATTGACAAAAAGCATAGTACTCCTAATTCAAAACAATGACAAATCTTATACTTATCATTGATTTTAATAGTCATAATTTTAATATATAAAACGTCCACATATATCACTTTTTATTTTATTACCTTTTAAAATCTCCATGTATCAGTATACGCTTGTCTAAAGAGTATGGTTTTGTGTAAAATAAAAATAATTGGAGACACCTTTCGCATGTATAGACAAATAAGTTTCTAGA